>WNWK01023526.1:0-30987 GCA_009830355.1 Cherax destructor
CTGTCTTATGAAGCTTCCCTATAAGGCGCATTTTTCATTGACGGGATTGGAGACGTGTTTCCAAAATTGAATTGTACGTATTATGCTATTTAATTTTGGATATACATTTTCAATCTCGTTTGAGAAAAAAATCACTATATACAGTGTCCACCGTTGAAGACACGGCTAGACTCCAAGCAGACATAAACCAAATCTTTAAATGGGCTGCAGAAAACAATATGAAGTTCAATGATGATAAATTTCAATTACTCAGATACGGAAAACGTGAAGAAATTAAAATCTCATCGGAGTACAAAACTAATTCCAACCCCACAATAGAGCGAAAAACTAATGTCAAAGACCTGGGAGTGATCATGTCAGAGGATCTCACCTTCAAGGACCATAACAAAGTAGCAATTGCATCTGCTCGAAAAATGACAGGATGGATAATGAGAACCTTCAAAACCAGGGATGCCAATCCCATGTTGACACTTTACAGATCGCTTGTTCTATCTAGGCTGGAATATTGCTGCACACTAACGGCACCTTTCAAGGCGGGTGAAATTGCTGACCTTGAAAATGTGCAGAGAACCTTCACGGCACACATAAGTGCGATAAACCACCTCAACTACTGGGAACGCTTGAAGTTCCTAAACCTGTACTCTCTAGAACGCAGGCGGTAGAGATACATTATTATATACACATGGAAAATTCTCGAGGGCTTATTACCAAACTTGCACACAAAAATCACTCCCTACGAAAGCAAAAGACTCGGCAGGCGATGTAACATCCCCCCAATGAAGAGCAGGGGTGCCACTAGCACGTTGAGGGACAACACAATAAGTGTCAGGGGCCCAAGATTGTTCAACTGCCTCCCAGCATACATCAGGGGATTGCCAACAAACCCCTGGCTGTCTTCAAGCAGGCACTGGACAGGCACCTAAAGTCGGTACCTGACCAGCCGGGCTGTGGTTCGTACGTTGGACTGCGTGCGGCCAGCAGTAACAGCCTGGCTGATCAGGCTCTGGTCCAACAGGAGGCCTGGTCACGGACCGGGCCGGGGGGACGTTGACCCCTGGAATTCTCTCCAGGTATACTCCAGGTATAGAGGAGCTTCAGTGGGGTACTGACAGTGGTGCCAAACGAAAATATGAAATTCAAGATGCTAGACAATCTAAGAACAATCTTTAAGGTTTTTTAAATATATAATATATAAGTACAAACAGATTAGCTGGTTTTGACTCCCTGAGATCTGAATGTAACATGTATTTATCTAGAGCAAGATAGATAAATGAACAAATTATTGACAAAGGGATTACCTCTCACACAGGACTCAGGGAACATGAAGTCGATGCCTTGGCTAATCCTGCATTAAATAAAAACAAAATGTTGATTGTAATGTGTGCGTAGTGATGGTTAATGTATGATTTTTGTGTTAGCATGGCCTGCGGTCAACCTAAGTGACATGGTGAGGCTGGCGTTGGTGTGGAGAGTTGGGGGCTTCTACAGTGACACCGACGTTATGTGCATCTCCTCCCTGGCCGCCCTCAGGAACGTGGTGGGTTTTCAGTCCAACAAGGAGGTCAATGGCGGCATTTTCCACTTTGATCGCCACCATAGTCTCCTACACCATGTTATGACTCGCTTAAGCCAAGATTTTAATGTAAGTATGTACATGTAAATATGTACCTAGTGTAAGTTTTTGAACGTTCTCTATTTACAGTTTTTCAATTTTAGTTTATTTAGGATTAGGTTAACTTTGGACAAGGTAGATTTTACAGTTCAAAATATATCAATTAAACTCCAAATAAGCAGTTCAGTAAAATGGCATTACGTGTTTAGCAGCGGGGCGTCTTGCCGAGAATGTTCCATGTTAAAATCTCTGCGCCTTTCATGCGAAGTGTGAGAATGGGCCGATATTCAAGAATGACTAAATAGTTGATCTGGATGCCAAAAATACCTGTTATCGTCTCACAGAGTGCATGGATCTGACTCACGTAAACACCTTAAGAAGTTTACCTCTCATTCTATATCCTGAGACTAAGGACCAAGGCACTGAAATCGATATTCACAAAAGCTCTTTCAGTCACACCTGGGAGTGTAGTTGAGCATGAGCGATATAGAGCGCTGACTTGTGCTGATGTGCGACATCACGCTCGCTGATTTCTCAAAGAGGCTCAAGTGTTTTCTCTTGAAATACCCGATTTGAAGATTATTTCACTTGAGGATAAACCACAAGTAAATGAACATTTCCTGGAGGCATAGGCGTTAACTGGCCTGATAATGGAGCCAACATCATGGGCAAAAGTAAGGGACTCCAAACCAGCTGCTGGAAAAGAATTCGAGGGCTTTATTTTTGCCATCTGAAGCTTATACACTCTCTTCTCGGCTGCTATAAGAAGCTGAATTATCTTGAAGGTTGAAGAGCTGTCAACCTGACTTGAAAATCATGGTCAGAGTTCAGGTGGGAGAGCATGGGAAAGAGCATTCAGCAATAAGGTACCAAGCAGCATCAATGAGAGGCACACACTGAGATAAGACGTAAAAGCACGGACTCTATGGTAAAGATTTAGGCCCAGGTTTTAGCAAAGAAGGTAGGGTTTACTGGTACTCAGTGTGTACAGGGGTGTGGCACGACGTCCAGAGCCACATCCAGCAGGTCAGCAAACTGAAGCAATCTCTCTCAATGCAGTTAAATGTGACCTTCAATCGCCTAAGGAAGATTGAAAACGCTTTTAGCACTTGCAGAGCAAAAGGCTTGTCGCTGAACAAAGTTCAAATAAGGACATCTACGAAGACATTAATGTGGAGGCGTAATCCAGCAAAAGAAACTGAGGTCCACAAAGCGCTGCTTTCCCTACGAGTCCGTTGATGAGCTCATCAGTGATGCACGGAACATTGATATGGTGTTAGATATTGCAATCTCATCACCTCGGGAAACAGTGCAAACCGCGGGAGAAGTGAGAGACAAGTTTGGAGAGCTTTCAAACTTACAAAATGAGGAGCTGACAAGACAGCTCCACAGCTCAAGCTGTGAAGGACAGTCGGATAGATGGTAAGGAGCTGGAACAGTGGTTAGGGAATTTGCTTGAACCGCCATCTATGAGCTACTGACGTTCATCTATGAAAAGGAGCTCGCAGTGGTCTATCTCAGCCTCATGGTAGCCCTCAGTGGCAGTGGAGATGCACTTCTCCAAAAAAACTAGGAAAATATCCAGAGAACTAACAAAATATCCAGAGAACTAAGAAAATAGCCAGAAAAACTAGGAAAATATCCCCAGAACTAACAAAATATCCAGAGAACTAAGAAAATAGCCAGAAAAACTAGGAAAATATCCACAGAACTAACAAAATATCCAGAGAACTAAGAAAATAGCGAAGGAGTCCGCCACGACAAAAGGCCGACTCATTGGTCTTGCTGTCATCAGCATTAGCCATGTAGTTTCGATGATATCATCAGTAATTGCATCGAGAAAGGCCAGGAGGATAAGATTTTAATAGGAAAACTACTAGATCTAAAATTGCAAACCAGATTTAAAATATAGATTTGCCTCTGGCATCTTATATCTTCATTAAGCTACATTGAATGCAGTTTTTAAATGTATTTATTGGCGTTTTTATTTATGTATCGTGTGTGTTTTTTATTTTAAAGACAATGTTCAAGGTGTTTTACCTCCGTCAACAGCACCGGGAGCGGGAAGGGAGGAAGTGTGCCGTAGACGGAGAGGTGAAAGACCTATGCATAACCTCGCCTTGGGTACCAAAAATGTTAGGATTACTACTGTTAGCAACGCTACACAAATATCGTTATCTATATTCCTTTGTGTGTGGAATCTAGTTTCCATGAGTATTTCCAGTCACACTCATTTACTATTATTATACTCAGAGGAAGTGCCAACCACCTAATGGTCATACTGCACCTGACTCATACCCTACTGCTTACATACTTTCTTCAAATTCCCTGATGGCGTGGAATACGCAACTGTTTTTTTATGATCACATAATCCAAGGATGCCTACAGTAATGGGCCAATATTTTCACAGCCTTATTATGGCCTTCCTGCTGTCATTCACATCTCTGCCATGATGGAGATCCTTCTCGTGTGACGTTTATGATCTGCCAGCAGCCTCGGCCGTTTTGTTTTATTTTTAACAGTGCCAGGTACCTGTTGGGACTTCAGAGAAATTTTAGATCTCTTTTTTTAATGGTAACCATTTGATATGCTTATATAATAATTAATGCCACATATTTAACCTATTGTGAGTGTTTATAGTTTTATCGTGAAATTGTTCCTTTATTTTTTTTTTATCTTTTTAGATAATTTTAGGTCAGCACAACATGTGAGCAATACCTTTCACTGAAAAAGAGCTCTGAATAACTTCTTGTCAAGGCGCTCTGTAAACTTTAACACTGCGTTTTCCTGGACGATCTTACACTTTGTTTCGTCCATTTCTGGAGGATTCTACATTGCCTGATGTTTGTTTATTGCTTCAACTGAACCAGGCCAATGACTGGGGTAAAAACGGCCCTGTGCTGTTAACGCGCGCACAGGAAGAGGCGTGTGGAAGGCCAAAGCTGGCACCAGGAGATCAATGCCATGGTGTGCACCTCCCCTCCTGGAAAGCCTTTTACCCAGTGCCGCCTGGGAAGTGGCGATTTCCATTCCTTCCCAGAAAGGGAACAATCAATTTTACATAGGTGAGTGTTAGATCCCTTCCTTGACCATGTTGTGTCAAGTATAGTGAATTTGTTTATGTTCATTGTGTGACTTGTTGAGATAATGAGCAATTTGTTGAATGATTAGTTTTGTAGTTTAATTATAAAACCCTTACTCTCCATATAGGCGGTGAAGTCAAATTCACTGTTATAATTTTATTATTCATGGAAAATATTGTTTATTATACATTTTTGGAAACGTTATGATATAAGGATTCTGGAGACCAATGTTTATACTGACGCAGTTACATACAAGGCCGCCATGTTGAAATTTCAAAATAGCCGCTTCCTTACTGTCCACGTTTTTTTTTTTCACTGTGTGCCTGCCTGTTAAAACTGCGTATTGCATTCTCTCTCTCTCTGGCTCGTTCTATGTGTTCTTCACTTATGGCTTCTGAATAGCAAGTCCGATGACGCATAGTTTTATTTTAATCATGTTTTCGTTTGAACACACCTTGAGGCGCTTTTAAATGTCAATATTGGTGCGTGCATAAAAAATGGCGTGGAACATAAAAATTGGCGCGGCTGTGTTTGTTCGGCACTCGATTATGTGTTCGTGACCAGATGCAAAAATCTGGCCAATTTTTTTGGTTATAAACCGATTTGTTCGTGTTCAGAAGCATTCATGACTAGATGTTCCACTGTATGTGGGAAACATTACAGAATAAAGATGCTTAATTGTTACATATATACAATGGACCCCCGGTTTTCGTAGGGTGTGGAAATCAAGCAATTAGGATTTTGAGCACTTTTTTCGGCGAAATTTCCCCCATGCGTATGAGACCCGTCTGCCTTCCTGTGACGCCGCTTGCACATACCACACTCAATCTGCCACTGTCTTTCATTGAGTTAGCAATACTCCGTGTGTTCATCCATTTTTTTTGCTTGTTTATTGATTGTGACTATGAAATAAGCCACCATGGGGCCAAAAAGAGTTCAGAGTGCCAGCCCTTTGGTAAAGAAGGTGAGAAACACGATAGAATTCAAGAAAGGACTTGTAGCAAAATGTGATAGTGGTGTACGTGTGGCCGAGCTCGCCAGGATGTATGGGAAGTCGACATAAACAATATGTTCCATCCAGGCGAAGAAAGAAGAAATCAAGGAAGCTGATGTTGTGAAAGGAGTAAATATGTTAACGAAACAGAGATCACAAACAATCGAGGATGTGGAGAAGTTGTTGTTGGTGTGGATCAACCAAAAACAGTTAGCAGGAGATAGTGTTGTGGAGGGGATAATTTGCGAAAAGGCAAGGCAGTTGCATGCGGATCTCGTAAAGGAAATGCCTGTAACGAGTTCTGCTGTTAGTGAATTTAAGGCCAGCAAATTCTGGTTCGACAGATTCAAGAAGTGAAGTGGCATGCACAGTGTGGTAAGGCATGGTGAGGCTGCAGGGGTCCAGTGCCAGTAAAAGACAAAGAAGGGAATAACTCCAGAGAGGGCTTTGATACCTGAAGTCCTTCCAAACAATAACATCAACTCTCTCTCCCCTCCTCGTCTTCAATAAAGGTATGTAATGTTCATTTCTCATTAAAATTAGTGCTTTAGATTTATTTGTCATTGTTTTCTATATGTAAAACTATAGTTATTCTTTAAAAAATGAATTTTTTGTGAATATTTTTGGGTATCTGGAACGGATTAAATGGATTTACATTATTTCTTATGGGAAATATTAATTCGATTTTCGTCAATTTCGGAATTAGTACAACCTTCTAGAACGGATTAAGCTCGAAAACCGGGGGTCCACTGTATTTCAAGTTTCGACTACCTCCCACAGGATGGGCGTGAGGTGCTATCCAGCTAACCTTTATGTAACAGTTAAAAGTTTTACTCCTAGTTTTGCCTCATAAATACAGGTTAATGGCCAGTTTAATGAATGAATGATGGACAGTTTGAGGAATTAGTGACGTCCAGTTTCATAAGAAACTGTTTAGTGAATAATGGATATCCACTATGACATGTAATGGATATCAATTATTTATGAATTTATAATGAAATTTAATTGAACTGACACAGTTTGGCAAAAGAATGAAAATTATTTTGGTGAATAAGTAATGAATATTATTTTTAATGAATTACCCATAGTGTGATTAATTTCTGATGGCCACATTAGTAAATGAATAACGAATACCCATTATGTTGGTTAATATTGATATCCCACATTCTCCTCTGGTGTGAATGACATACTTATGTATTTAGTCTTTCTATGGCTAGTTCTTATACAGTGTTATGATCGCATTTTCTTACAGGTTTTTCCAGACTCTTACGTGATTCACATGTGGAATAAGATGAGTCACCTCCAGCCTGTCTTCAAGGAGTCGGGGAGCATCTACGATGTCGCAGCCAAAACCTTCTGTCCAGTCACCAGAGCCGTCGCTACTGCACACTCCAGCCTGTACTGAGTTTACTTCAGCCGGTATGAAGACTGTACCAGCTAGTACTGAGCCTGCACTAGCTTGTACCTGTCTGTACTGAGTCTGAACAAATTTTCACCAGCTTCTATGTAGCCTGCACAGCCTGTACCCAGCTTATAGTAACCTATATTGGGCCTGCACCAGCCTGTACCCAACTTGTAACAGCCTGTACTAAAACATTAAAGCCTATTAACCACTTTAGGGTCATTAAGGCTGCATGTAATGTTTTTTTCGTCCAGCCTTAATGCCCTCTTTACTTTAATCCCTAAAATAAAGATTAAAGTCTCAGCATATGTACGCCGCGAGAAATACACCTAACTGTGTATATATCCATATATCCGTATATCCATATATTACCTCTGTGTATATGTCCACATATCCTGTGATCAGGAAAAAGGAAATTTCCTGACGCTGGTCTTAGTCATATGATGACCCGCAGCTGGAGATTTGGGTTAGCTGTTCGAGGCCTTCTGCTGGCTTTCCGGTCCACCCCTTTAAAAATTATGATTATGATTATAACCTATTCCCTTCGTCTATAATATGATCATCTTCTTCTTGATTCACCGGTACTCTCCCGGCCCGGGCCTTTACCAAGTGGTGGTCCAGCATTGGCTCCCTTTCTCGGGAGTATCTCAGACTAATGTCTGCCATGGGAGGAGGTACAAGTACCTCCTCATCGTTGGGACCAACTGTCCCCAGGCCTAGCCACATTCCCCGCCCTCACGGGTCTCGTAGGGAGAAGCTAGGCCTCTCTGGTCTGCCATCTTTCCCTCCCCAGGGTAGCTAATGGGAATGGAAGTCTTGTGAGCTGCAGGTGGTAGTAAGCTCTGGCTCAGGCACCTACCCTGCCCTAGAAGAGCTGGGCATGGTGTCTCCTGATATGATCAGGTAGGTAGGGTAGGTTCGTCAGGACACTGGACAGGTGTTTCCTGACGCGGGTCTTAGTCAGATGATGACCCGCCGTTGGAGCTTTTGGTCATCTGACCGAGGCCTTCCGCTGGCTTACCGGTCCACCCCTTTAAAAATTATGGTCTGTTAAAACCATTTTTTTTATATGATCATCTGTACGAAATGAATAACTATGGGACTATGTATGATAGAATAATATAAAACTATGTAAAAAATTGAAATACGAAAAGGTGCACAATCTTGAGAAAATACGAAAAGTGTACAGTTTTGTAGAAATACGATAAACAGTGTAGAGTTGTCAGTGATCGCAGCAACACAATAACATAAGATCACCTATCATCCAGAAACCTTTTCACCAGTGTTGCCATAACTAATAACAGTAACAAAATGGTACTTAGTGTGATGGAGTGACGAAAATTTGAAATTTCTTCCTTTTGAAATACGGGATGTATACAGTTACTTGTGGAAATACATAAAACTTGTAGTTAGCAGCGGTCGCAATATACACAATGAAAAGCAAATATTCTATGGATCCTGGGTTACAACCTATACCGATGCGACATCACAGAGTTACAGAGTCACTTATATGCTCGGAACTACTAAATGACTCAAATGATATAGTTGAAGTTTTGGCAGTAAAGATCGAGAACTAAAACCTGGTCATTGTGGTTGTATACAAGCCTCCGGATGCAACTTCCCAACAATTCCAGGAACAGCTTTTGATCACTGTCTGGAAAATCTTCCAGCTCCTGCCCCCAACATCTTGCTCCTGGGGGATTTCAACCTAAGGCACCCAAAATGGAGGAATGTAGCAAATAATGTTGTAGCAGAGATAACACCAGGAGGCAGCTCAGATGAAAACTCGCACTCACATGAGCTTTTAAATCTCTGCACCAAATTCATCAAAGGACCCAGGAGAATAAGGAGAGAAGTCGTAGAGCCAGAAATGAATATGCACAGGTAAGAAGGGAGACCCAACGACAATATGAAAATGACATAGCAGCGAAAGCCAAATATGACCCGAAGCTGTTGTACAGCCACATCAGGAGGAACACAACAGTCAAGGACCAGGTAATCAGGCTGAGGAAGAAAGGAGGAGAGATCACAAGAAACGACCGCGAAATATGTGAGGAACTCAACATGAGATTTAAAGAAGTGTTCACAAAGGAGACAGAAGGGATTCCAGAAAGACGGAGAGGTGGGGTACACCATCAAGTGTTGGTCACAATACATACAACCGAAGAAGAAGTGAAGAGGCTGCTAAGTGAGCTATACCTCAAAGGCGATGGGGCCAGATAACATCTCTCCATGGGTCCTGAAAGAGGGAGCAGAGGCGCTATGTGTACCTCTAACAAAATTTTTCAACACATCTATCGAAACAGGGCGACTACCTGAGATATGGAAGACAGCAAATGTAGTCCCAACTTTTAAAAAAAGGAGACAGACACGAAGCATTAAACTACAGACCAGTTTCATTGACAGGTATAGTATGCAAAGTCATGGAGAAGATTATCAGGAGAAGAGTGGTATAGCACCAAGAAAGGAATGAGCTTATCAACGACAGCCAGCACGGTTTCAGGGACGGGAAATCCTGTGTCACAAACCTATTGGAGTTCTATGACAGGGTGACAGCAGTAAGACGAGAGAGAGAGGGGTGGGTAGATTGCATTTTCTTGGACTGTAAGAAGGCGTTTGACACAGTTCGACACAAGAGATTAGTGCAAAAGCTGGAGGACCAGGCAGGGATAACAGGGAAGGCACTACAATGGATCAGGGAATACCTGTCAGGAAGACAACAGCGAGTCATGGTATGTGGCGAGGTGTCAGAGTGGGCGCCTGTGACGAGCGGGGTTCCACAAGGGTCAGTCCTAGGACCGGTGCTGTTTCTGGTATTAGTGAATGATATTACTGAATGATATGTCGTCGTATTGGTGGTAAGGGGGATGTCTTTTTTTCCTGGCACTAATATCTGTTGTTTTGGAGTGGAGGCCATTGACTGTGATTCCACTCCAGAATGATCGGACTTGGTGTACAATTTCTCTCATTTCCTGCCCGCTTTTTTTTTCTTCCTGGCACTAAAAACAACTCTTTGGAGTAGTTATGGCTACCCAGGTATTCCCATGGTATGGATATTCTGTATCTTCTTGTCCCCTATAGGTGGTGTGCCTGACATTGTCTTTCCTGTACTGAAGAGTGACACATTTTAGGGTGGAAAAGCTTACAGGAAGGAAGGAAGGTTGGATTTTCATGTTGTCATATGGGCACGGCATTTTCTGGGGTGGTCAAAGTTGCATGTCCCATCTGTTTTTCCAGATATTCCATGCCTTCAGATACATAATGCATAGCATTTGCATAGGGCTGATTTCTGTTTGCCTTGGTATTTCGTGACTGAATTCCCAACTGGTGCGTGTTTTTCTGTATCTTTACTATCTTCAGCACTTGTACTAACAATGGAGCCTTCACCAGTATTTTCTGGTATTTTATCTTCATTATTCTTTGGGGTATCTCCTCGTTTACTATCTCCACTGGTATTGCTAGTTTGTAACATTGGGTTTTGCATGTCCTTGTCTACACCTGTTTCCCCACTAGAGCTCCTGTCTTCCTCCGGGACACCAACTTTTATTTTTTTATTCTTACAGTTACTGTCTACCAGGACAGCATCTGCACCAGGGGCGTTAGCACCATCTGGCCCAGTCCTTTTATTTTCCCCTCTGTTATAGAATGCTGTCAGGTTTTCTATGAAGACGGTTTTGATGTTTCCGTCTCTTAATACCAATGTGATTTTTTCCACAGTTGGTTCTCATTTAGGCATACCCAGAAACACCTCCCTGGTTTAATATCTCTTGTAGATGATTCCTGAATATCTGCACAAGATGCATGGGCCCATTTCCCACAGAAGTTGCACGTAATCCATGCAGAAGCCCGTTTGTTGCCCCCATGGCAAGCTAGACAGAGTTTCATGAAATAATTCTTTTTTGGTTATTATACGGTATATTTAGCTGCTGAATCCGGTCATTGGTTCATTTATTTTTGGACCAATCCAGTCAGTAGATCACTTATTTTTTAACTAATCTGGTCGGCGATTTTCGACTGTCTCGTGAAAGGACTACTGAAATATTATTTAACAGAGTAATATGTGTTCAGTTTGATACATAAAGTATAACTTGCGTGTTAGAGAAACCAATGACTTCTGGCAACTCCTACTATGACGAACGGCTGGTGACCTCTGGCACCTTTTTTTTTCATCCTGAAGTTTTGGACACTTATAGATCACTCTATTTTACTATCTAGATTTCCACCTCCACCACATCAAATGCTATTTTATCACTATTGTTGGCTATGGTAGGGTGACTGGTGAAGATTACTGGAAGGATATTTGCTTTCCGTTGTGTGTATTGCGACCGCTGCCAACTACAGGTTTTACGTATTTCCACAAGTTACAATATACTTCTCGTATTTCAATAAAAGAAGAATTTTCTAATTTTCGTCACTCCACTACACTAAGTACCATTTTGTTACTGTTATCAGCTATAACAACACTGGTGAAATGGTTTATGGATGATAAATGATCTTATGTTGTTGTGTTGCTGCGTGTGTGTGTGTGTACTCACCTAGTTATGGTTGCAGGGGTCGATTCACGGCTCCTGGCCCTGGCTCCTGGCCCTGGGTGTGTGTGTGTGTGTGTGTGTGTGTACTCACCTGACAACTCTACACTGTTTATCGTATTTCTACAAAACTGTACACTTTTCGTATTTCCTTAAGATTGTGCACCTTTTCTTATTTCAATAGAATTTTTTTTATGCAGAGCATTTCGGGCAAATTAGGTCAGTTTTGTCCCAGGATGCGACCCACACCAATCGACTAACTCTCAGGTTCCCATTTTACTGATGGGTGAACATAAACAACTGATAAAAAGAAACACACCCAATGTTTCTACTCTCGCTGGGAATCGAACCCAGACCCTCGCCATGTGAAGCGAGGGTCTGGGTTCGAGGATTGGTAACAATGGAGGATGTTGTCTTGAACTTTACTTGACAAAATACTTCTTTCTTTAGAATTTTCTCAGGAATTTTCTTCTTACTTGACCTTATCTTACACTTGGCAGAGGCACATTATTTTACGCAGGAAGATGATACTTCTATGATTCCAAGATGACATTATTTAGCAAAGATGAACACAAATTTTCGCAGGAAGATGATACTTCAGATCCAATACTGCGTATTCCAGGGAGAGATTTTCAAGTGGGAAACACTCCTGTGTAGCAAAGCTTCAGGATTAAATTATTCAGACGTATATATATAAAAAGCAGAATGCTATAAAAGTCAAATTATACATTAACTAAACAGGGATATTTTAATTATGAAGGGAAGAATTTTTATAGGGTAAGTAATATTTACCATGTTTTTTTATGAATACACGCCACTGGTTGAGTCTAACCATTAGGACATTTTTGGATATATCATGATGCGGTGAGCCATAACATGGCTTGGTTTCACAATTTCGAAAATCCCAGTTTTTACGATATTTATCATTTGTGCAATATTTACAATGAAACTGCGATGAATTTCTTATTCTTGCTTAAATAATGTTATATTTATGTCATGCTAAACCCGTGTGGGTCGCTGAAGGAGCAGTGGCTCGATCGTCTATCCCATAAGTGTGAGAGACACTGTGCCTTACCAGCAATGCTCACCTCATTGTCCTGCTCCTGTAGGATTGTGCACTGATGACCTTTCTGTGATGCAGTGAATCATGCAACTGGCTAGTAATTTTAGGCCGACAGTTCGAATCACGTCACTCCATTTAAATTGTGGAATTTCTTAAATGTAGAACATATGAGTGAATAATATAATAATTGTGCAATAAAATATGATGCTGATTTGACCCTTTCGAGAAATTTCGAATGAAGGATATGTAGAACAGCTGCGGGTAAGTGACGCCGAGAGAGACGCCATATTGAATTTAATGTATGAACACTGGACAGATTTGTGTAATGTAATCAGGCGTTCTCGAAAGTCAGTTGGTGTATATCGGCCTCCATCCCTAATTTAGAAATTGCTGACACGTTCCTGCTGAAGAATTGGGATAGTGTGGAAAGCCCTTACAATTCGGCAACCAGGACACAAAAAATAGAAGACTTCAATGAATCCTTCCCAACAACACACCTTAGCTAAGTGACGCTTACTCATAATATACAGTAGTTTTTGCGTTAGATATCGTAAATCCTAGCTGGTAGGGAAATTTTAGGGTGTGTTCCATCAGCATTAAGTGTCTTCCAGTAATTAAATAGTAAGTGTTAATACCAATTTCCTTTGTGTACCCAGCAAGCCTAATCATATACAGTCCACATTATTTTATAATTTACCCTTATTGGTATTAATGTCTATTATTGTAATTATTAATGTTATGTCAGGTCTAGCTTTTTGTGAGAGTGGTAGGAAGTGGGCATCGAGGGAGTGACAGTTAAGCGACCTGCTGTGACTTAAGTACCACTTACCTCACCCAAATTACTTGCAGGAAATAATATAGGTAATGCCCTGTAAGCCACGTGCAGGTGATCTGCTCACATAATAATAATAATAATAATAATAATAATAATAATAATAATAATAATAATAATAATAATAATAATAATAATAATAATAATAATAATAATAATAATAAAAATAATAATAAAATAATAATAATAATAATAATAATAATAATAATAATAATAATAATAATAATAATAATAAAAATAATAATAATAATTTAATGAATGTTACTGTATATTGGTTGATAACGATTTTTCATGTTTTTTTTTGTCTGTATATTTTTTTCATTACACTTCGATGATCACTTTTTCCTTGGGTTTGCAGCAAGGCGGTGTCTTCGTGGACCTGGGCGCTGGTGATGGGGAGTACCACTCACTGACACTACAGTTGGAGAAGAACCTGGGGTGGACGGGGCTGCTGGTGGAGCCTAATCCTCGCCTCTACAAGATGCTGCTCAGAAAGGGTCGCAAGGCCATGGTGACCAATGCCTGCCTGTCTCCCTTTTCTTACCCAACTATGGTAAGCATCGCCCCTCTTGAAGTGTCAACGTGAATTAATTTTTTATAATAGTAGGCTGGATAATATCCAGCCTACTTAAATTTATATTGTAAGTTAGCTTTAACAGACTTTGTGAATTCTTCAGATGACTGAAGTTCATTCCCACGACGCTAACATTGGCAGCGACATCGGGGGATACTTCCTGGAAAGGAACATTGTAATCACGAGGGTCTTCGGGAACACTAACAAGGGCTCTGCCAACGTTCTCGTCAAGTTCGACTCACGAAGAGACCTCTAAAGGAGTCACAAACTAGGCTGGCAGTGAGTGCACACCAACTATCATGTGGCGCACTTGGTAGTACACATGACAGACAAGTACTCACCTAGTTGTACGCACCTAATTGTGGTTGCTGGGATCGATTCACAGCTCCTGGCCCCGCCTCTTCACTGGCCGCTACTGGGTCACTCTTCTTGCTCCATGAGCTTTATCACACCTCTTCTTAAAGCTATGCATGGATCCTGCCTCCATTACATCACTTCCCAAACTATTCCACTCCCTGACAACTCTGTGACTGAATAAATACTTCCTAACATCCCTGTAAGTTGAAGAACTTACAACTGTGACCCCTTGTTGCTATGTCCCATTTCTGGAACACCGTGTCTCTGTCCACCTTGTCGATTCCTCTCAGTATTTTATATGTCGTTATCATATCCCCATATCTCTCCTGTCTTCCAGTGTCGTCAGGTCGATTTCCCTTAACCTCTCATCGTAGGCCATACCCCTTAGCTCCGGGACTAGTCTTGTTGCAAGCCTTTGCACTTTCTCTAGTTTCCTCACGTGCTTGGCTAGGTGTGGTTCCAAACTGTTGCTGCATACTCCAATATGGGCCTAACATACACAGTGTACAGGGTCCTGAACGACTCCTTATTAAGATGTCGAAATGCTGTTCTCAAGTTTGCTAGGCGCCCGTATGCTGCAGCAGTTATTTGGTAGATGTGCGCCTCAGATGTGCCCAGTGTTATACTCACCCCAAGATCTTTTTTTTTAGTGAGGTTTGTAGTCTCTGGCCCCCTAGAATGTACTCCGTCTGCGTTCTTCTTTGCCCTTCCCCAATCATTATGACTTTGCACTTGGTGGGGTTGAACCCTAGAAGCCAGTTGCTGGACCAGGCCTTCAGCCTGTCGAGATTCCTTTGTAGTTCTGCCTGTTCTTCGTCCGATTGGATTTTTCTCATCAACTACACATCATCTGCAAACAGGGACACTTCGGAGTCTATTCCTCCAGTCGTATCATTCACAAATACCAGAAACAGCACCGGTCCTAGGACTCACCCCTGTGGCACCCCGCTCGTTACAGGTGCCCACTCTGACACCTCGCGACGGACCATGACTCGCTGTTGTCTTCCTGACAGTTATTCCCTGATCCATTGTAGTGCCTTCCCTGGTATCCCTGCCTGGTCCTCCAGCTTTTGCACTAATCTCTTGTGTCGAACTAGGTCAAACGCCTTCTTACAGCCCAAGAAACTGCAATCTACCCACCCCTCTCTCTCTTGTCTTACTGCTGTCACCCTGTCATAGAACTCCAGTAGGTTTGTGACACAGGATTTCCTGTCTCTGAAACCATGCTAGCTATCGTTGATAAGCTCATTCCTTTCTTGGTGTTATACCACTCTTCTCCTGATAATCTTCTCCATGACTTTGCTTACTATACATGTCAATGAAACTGGTCTTTAGTTTAATGCTTCGTGTCTGTTTCCTTTTTTAAAAATTGGGACTACATTTGCTGTCTTCCATTTCTCAGGTAGTCGCCCTGTTTCGATAGATGTGTTGAAAATTGTTGTTAGAGGTGCACACAACGCCTCTGCTCCCTCTCTCAGGACCCATGGAGAGATGTTTATCTGGGCCCATCGCCTTTGAGGTATCTTGCTCACTTAGCAGCCTCTTCACTTCTTCCTCGGTTGTATGTATTATGTCCAACACTTGATGGTGTACCCTACCTCTCCGTCTTTCTGGAGTCTCTTCTGTCTCCTCTGTGAACACTTTGAATCTCATGTTGAGTTCCTCACATATTTCGCAATCGTTTCTTATGATTTCTCCTCCTTTCTTCCTCAGCCTGATTACCTGGTCCTTGACTGTTGTTTTCCTCCTGATGTGGCTGTACAACAGCTTCGGGTCAGATTTGGCTTTCGCTGCTGTTATTTTCATATTGTCGTTGGGTCTCCCTTCTTACCTGTGCATATTCATTTCTGGCTCTATGACTTCTCTCCTTATTCTCCTGGGTCCTTTGCGTTCTATACTTTTTCCATTCTCTAGCACACTTTGTTTTGGCCTCTCTACACCTTTGGGTGAACCACGGGCTCATCCTGGCTTTCTCGTTATTCCTTTTATCCTTGGGTACGAACCTCTCCTCAACTTCCTTGCATATTGTTATCACATATCCCATCATCTAATTTACTGACTTATCTGCCAGTTATCTGTTCTGTGTCGTGTTGGTGGTGCACTTGGTGGCACACATGCCAGACAAGTGTCGTGTTGGTGCCACACGTGTACAGATATATATATGATATCACACAAACACATTTCCACTCTATTTCTTCTTTTAACGTCAATATTTGTTTGATCTTCATCTTTTTCATTGTTCTCCGCCATTATTTTTCTTTGTCACCATTTTTGTTTCTTTCTGTATGTGTCCTTGCTTCTATCATTGTTGTGTCACATTCATTCTCCCTTTTTTGTCATCCTGTTTCTCTGTGTTTATTATTCTATGTATGATTTTTAACTCCCTCATGCAGAGCCTTTAATTTAAATGCATCGTTTATACTAAGTACCTTTTAATATAACGATAGACCATTTACATAAAAAAATCATTATACCGTATAATCATGAGGAGGATTATGTTCATATAAATTTATGTATCAAATTATGTATTATGTTTAATAAATGTTAATTTTAAAAGTTGTATATTTTGAGCCTAATAAATGTATTCTGACATAAGACTAAAGAAAAACATGCGAAAAGAAAACTGCAATAATTATTTTACTCTAAATGCCAAGAATTCTACATGATTACCTTACATTAGATTCATAGTAAACTTCAATGTTACCTCACACTATAAAACTGCAACACTTCTTTTACACTAAATACAAGAATCTTCAATAATTATCCTTCACTCTAAATACGAATAGTAGTCGACGCTTTGAACAAATGTAGATGAGGAAATGCAGCAGACTTTCAAATGTGACATAAAGTTTCATCTCTAGTTTCTTACATAAACATATGTGTTATACTATGACAGAAAGTGTGACGACCAGCTCAGTGTTTCATGGTCGTGATGTGTAGTGTGTGACGACCAACTCAGTGTTTCATGGTCGTGGTGTGTAGTGTGTGACGACCAACTCAGTGTTTCATGGTCGTGGTGTGTAGTGTGTGACGACCAACTCAGTGTTTCATGGTCGTGGTGTGTAGTGTGTGACGACCAGCTCAGTGTTTCATGGTCGTGATGACCAGCTGAGTTTTATGGTCGTGGTGTGTAGTGTGTGACGACCAACTCAGTGTTTCATGGTCGTGATGTGTAGTGTGTGACTACCAGCTCAGTGTTTCATGGTCGTGGTGTGTAGTGTGTGACTACCAGCTCAGTCGTGGTGTGTAGTGTGTGACTACCAGTTCAGTGTTTCATGGTCGTGGTGTGTAGTGTGTGACGGCCAGCTCAGTGTTTCATGGTCGTGATGTGGTGTGTGACGCCACTCAGTGTTTCATGGTCGTGTGTGTAGTGTGTGAGGCCAGCTCAGTGTTTCATGGTCGTGATGTGTAGTGTGTGACGGCCAGCTCGTGTTTCATGGTCGTGGTGTGTAGTGTGTGACGGCCAGCTCAGTGTTTTCATGGTCGTGTGTAGTGTGTGACCCAGTTCAGTGTTTCATGGTCGTGGTGTGTAGTGTGACGGCCAGCTCAGTGTTTCATGGTCGTGGTGTGTAGTGTGTGACGGCCAGCTCAGTGTTTCATGGTCGTGTGTAGTGTGACGGCCAGTCAGTGTTTCATGGTCGTGTGTGTAGTGTGTGACGGCCAGTTCAGTGTTTCATGGTCGTGTGTGTAGTGTGTGACGGCCAGCTCAGTGTTTCATGGTCGTGTGTAGTGTGTGACGGCCAGTTCAGTGTTTCATGGTCGTGGGTGTAGTGTGTGACGCCAGTTCAGTGTTTCATGGTCGTGGTGTGTAGTGTGTGACGGCCAGTTCAGTGTTTCATGGTCGTGATGTGTAGTGTGTGACGGCCAGTTCAGTGTTTCATGGTCGTGATGTGTAGTGTGTGACGGCCAGTTCAGTGTTTCATGGTCGTGGTGTGTAGTGTGTGACGGCCAGTTCAGTGTTTCATGGTCGTGATGTGTAGTGTGTGACGGCCAGTTCAGTGTTTCATGGTCGTGGTGTGTAGTGTGTGACGGCCAGCTCAGTGTTTCATGGTCGTGGTGTGTAGTGTGTGACGGCCAGTTCAGTGTTTCATGGTCGTGGTGTGTAGTGTGTGACGACCAGTTCAGTGTTTCATGGTCGTGTGTGTACCTGGAGCCCTCATTCAGGGCTGAAGAGCAGCATGTTCATGGTCAGGTGGAGTCTGAACCCAGCTAGTTTCAGGGTGTATTGATAAATATGACGGAGCTTCGTGTCCTCTGGACTGTTTCCGTTATGTTCATGGTCGTGTGGTGTGACCACGTGTTCAGTGTGTTGTGACGCAGTCGTGTTTCATGTCGTGTAGTGTGACGCCAGCGTGTTTCATGGTCGTGTGTGTAGTGGACGGCAGTCAGTGTTCATGGGTGTGTGTGGCCCAGTCAGTTTGGTCGTGGGTGTGCCGCCAGTGTTTCATTCGTGTGTGTGACGGCCGTTCATGTTTCGCGTGTGGGTGTGTGACCCAGTCAGTGTTTCATGGTGGTGTGTATGTGACCGTCAGTGTTTCGGGGTGACGCCATCAGGTTTCTGTCGTGGTGTGTGTGTGACGCCAGTTATGTTTCATGGTCGTGGTGTGTGTGACGCAGTCAGTGTTCAGGTCGTGGTGTAGTGAGGCCATGTTTCGTCGGTGTAGTGTGACGCGCTCAGTGTTCATGGTGATGTACGAGTCTACGCTGGCGACATCCTCGGTGCACTACGATAAAGTATCATATTGCATACAAACTGGAACCTCTGAAAAATTTCCGTTATGAACACATCCCTTACACGATTCACATCTACGGTATTTTCTGTGTTTCTTCACATCATTAGTACAGTGTATCCATAATGTTGCATCATTTGTGGGTTTAATGTTGTTTGGTCTTTATTAAACATGCATTACTGTACATATAAAGTTAAAGTTGGCACTACTGACCCTTAGTTCGTTATATTCATCAAGAGATGTGGGCTGGGTATACATTATATGTGTAACACTTGGGTATCTTGTGGAAACGTCTCGCCAACCTGCGGCATCCTCAATAAGGATACCCAAGTGTTCCACAAGTGTCTAATTTATCGTCCTGTCGGTTCACTGAATCATTTATCTACACATTACATTTACCCATTTTTCACATATATTGCAGATATCTGCACGACTGCGACTGTTTACGCTCTTGCAACAGTGAAAACAAAAGTACTAGATATGCCTCTTTTGTAACTGCATGATTGTTTCAGGTACTGGATTACTTTGACAGTTACCATCTAGCAGTGCAACAGTTAGTGCAGTGCGTCACTCTTTTGTTAGTATGATCGTGTGGATGTGCTACATTTAGCAGGAGAATTGAAATGGGCGCTACTGACAGGACGGTGGTTGTGGCTCTCTCAAAGTTGTGAGTGTCACTCCTTCGGGTGTCTTTCCCTGCCCAGGTAGCTGGTCCCGCGCCACCTCAAAAACCCTTTAGCCCTCTGAAGTATGATTTCGGTAACTCCACACCTAATCTCTACGATCCGAATTCTCTGCAAAATATTTATACCACGCATCTCTCCAACATGACATCTCTACTGCCACCAGTAATCCTCGCTACAACGTTTAAAACTCATGCCTTACACCCAGAATGTACCAGAATACCACTGTACTCTGGTACATTCTGGTATATGCCACTCCCACATACCTGAACACATCCACAGTGTCCCGTAACTCGATTGTTAGCACACTCAGTATAGGTGGAAGGATTAGGACTTGTTTCCTTAAGACACTCCTAGCAGTAAAATAGTTACCTGGGTGTTAGTCGACTGGTGTCGGTCGCATCCTGGGGACAAAATTAACCTAATTTGTGCAAAATGCTCTGCATAATAAGGTGTTTTGTATATAGTATGTCACTGATGTCAACTAGGCCTGTATATGTACTTGTAGAAATAAAGATTATTATTATTAGTAGTAATATTCTTTCCCTTTAAGCTAATGTTCAAACTTTCACATCCTAGATTTTTTGTTACTCTTATCATCACCTTACTCTTACCAATAGTCACTTTTAATTTCCTTCTTTTACATACCCTCCCATATTCCTCTACCAACTTTTGCAATTTCTCTTTGTTAATCTCCCAAAAGAACTGAGTCAATTGCAAAGAGCAACCATGACAACTCCCGCTTTGTATCTAATTCCATGGCCGGACAGATGACTGACGGACACTTAGCCGACAGACATTTGACCGAAGGACAATTGGCCGAACGGGCATTGTGTCAACAGCCATTTGGCCGAACGGATAATTAGGTTAGATTAAGTTAAGGTGAATGAAAGATCGGCAATATGTCCATTCAGTGAAATGTCCGTTGGCGAAATATCCGTCGGCGTAGTGTCCGTCGGCGTAGTGTCCGTCGTCCTGAAACCATCTAATTCACTATGTTAATCCCTCGCCTGGTCCAAAACATTAATATTCACTTCTTTTATAGCCCATCTATTGTGAAGACCCCAATGGAAATAAGACAGTCCTCGATGACGCACTGACTTTCTTGGGTTATCCTGGGTGGCTAACCCTCCGGGGTTGAAAATCTTATCTTATCTTATCTGCGAATAATGGTTGCGTGAGGAAACAACGATACCGCTTTGCATTCTGCGGCAGGCGCCTGCGTCAGTTTAGTCTACAGGAAGAGCTCAACCTGTCAGGTTCTCCGTCTTGATCAGGAAATCTTGGTTCTAGATTTTTCTTCCTCTCTAACTACATTTAATACGTATCACAAGAGTTAGACAATTTAAGAAGCCCAAATTTCATATTGCAAATCAACATAACATATGAAGTTTGAAAATTGATCGGAAGAATTTGTGCCAGCGTCCAGGTTGGTGGATATTTAGACTACAGGAGCCGAGGAAGAATGAAGATTTTGATATGGATGTGTTCGGTCAGCGCTGGCATCCTGCTAGTGTTGTTCCTCCGTAACTCATATCCTGACGGTAAGTGATTGTTATTATTGCATTCATAGGCAGTGTTGAACCTGTAGAGAGTCATGCAGAGTCAACGGGGAATGAGAGACAATTAGATTCGGTTCGAGGGAGAAGAGTAGGGTTTTAATTCCTTGATTCAAGAGCCCTTTGCAAACATCAGTGTACCCAACCTTCCTTGAATGTTAAGTGTTCCTTTCCATGTTCTGTGGTGCCTAGCACTCGCCCACTGCACTTATTAGTACTTGGCTCACACCTACTGATATTTGGCACCCAACTTCCTAAGTTTATTTAGGTACAGGTCCACATAAGTACAGTTATCATACATAGTAACATATGTATAAATTTGCTAGGATAACATGATTATCCACCTAATGGTATCTGGTTCTCTACCTACTGGTACTAGGTTCAGCACTTTATGATACCTGGCCCTCCACCTACTGATACCTGGTTCGGCATCTAACATTGCCTAATTCTCACACATAAAGCCACAATTATTTTGATTGTATATTCATTGTGAAGCACTAAACCCATAGGGGTCATATAGTGCCAGGGGTAATGGGAGGCAATCGGGTCGATCCAAGGAATGGAAGGGCAGGTCCAGTTCCTTGGATCAAGAGTGCCTCACCGGCATCAAGGCACCTCCCATGAGAGGCCACAAGGAACAGAATAAGTAAGTTTATTCAGGTATACACAAATACAGTTACATAGATCATCATACATAGCAGCATATGTGTAGAGAACCCAGGATAACCCAAAAAAGTCAGAGTGACTTATTTCCATTGGGGTCCTTTTTAATGCCTTATTATTATACTTTAAAGGAGATAATATCTTATTATACTATAAAGGAGATATACTAGGAATAAGGTAAAAATGAGTTATTTATATTTTCATGTGTGTTAGCTAAAAAATATAAAAAATCCTCCTCCTCACTTTCTGTCACTACATTCATCAGGCACCTTTTGGCTCTATTCTTGAACTGGCTCATGCTATGACTGGCTTTGACATGTGCATTCAGTCTGTTCCATTCCTTTATTGGTGTACAATAAAAGGTATTTAAAGCCTGGCCACTGATTGTGGGTACTACAAAGTTGTGCTCTCTCCCCCTAGTACTATGACTGCTTTGGTTCCCAGCCTTGACAAAATTAGAAGCAAGATATTCTGGACACTGTGAGCAATTTTATAAACTTGATTTAACTTCAATTGTTTTACTCTGTGTTCAACATTCAGCATATCCAATTGTTGTAATTCATCATGGCGTACATGGCTACATGTTCTCTTGGACCCAGGTCCAGGATGAATCTTACCATTTTGTTCTGGGTGATTTGCAGTTTATCTTTCAGTTTTTTTGTCAAGGCAGAGTACCATGAAGAGCAAGCGTAGTCAATATGACATTGTATAAGGGCTAGACATAGGGTCCTGCGAGCCTCAGTAGGTAGACACTGTGCTTGTCTGTAGAGGAACTTCAGTCTGGCATTCGCCTTCTTTACTACACTGTTCCCTATCAGTTCTCCTGACATGCATGGGTCAAAGGGGATTCCCAGATATTTTACTGAGGAAACTGAAGTGATGGATTCCCCATTACACCGGACATTAAAATTAAGAATTATCACTATGTCTTTCGAAACAGGTTCTTAGTACTGAAAATTTTAGAGAGCAATCATAAGGTAGTGTGGCATGATGCAATGGTCAGAGGAAGGTGGCAGGAAGCTACAGAAAGCCAATCAGTTCCCAGGTACAGTGCAGCATAAAGAAGTGGGACAGAGCCTGGAAGCTCCCAGGCAGACAAAGGCAGCAGGGGGCCAGAACGAGACAGCTAACTTCTACGTTAAAAAGTTGTCCTTTGTGAATTTGTGAGCATACATCGAAAATAAAATTATAGTGAGGGATGTAATTCACAACTTCTCTTATCACTTTGCTATTTTGAGTGTTCACTTTTAATTTGTTTTACACATCTTTTCAAATCTCCCCACCAAGTTCCAGATTCATCGGCTTCTAAACTCACACACCCCTTTCGTCTTCTTTCACAGCTCAGTGTTTCAACAACCATGGTGATACCACACATACCTGACTAATGCCCGCTTGTTCCTCGATTTTTTTTCCCTTCCTCCTTCCTATATACCCTAACCTAACATGAGATGTGTATGTTATATATGAGTCTGAGTAAAAACAGAAGCAGAGGTGAGTATTAGTGACTCCTGCTGGTGCTAATATTTGCTACTTATCACATCAGCGCCTACCGAAGACTCTGACGACAACAAAAGCCTGCGAAGACCAAGCTTGCTCACCCCCTTAACGCCCAAAGCCCACATCAACAGCAAAGAAGGAGAGCACTATTACATCAAGAGTGGCGGCATGTGGAACGGAACGACCCTGGTGTGTCCTCGTCCAGGGTCGCCTCAGGACGACTCCTTCCTCACACTTCCTAATTTCTTCAGGTACTCACCGGGGAACATGCGAATACAAAGTCAGACCGGGGAGCATGCGAATACAAAGTCAGACCGGGGAGCATGCGAATACAAAGTCAGACCGGGGAGCATGCGAATACAAAGTCAGACCGGGGAGCATGCGAATACAAAGTCAGAGCTCCTCGTCCATATGTTGCCGTTACGAAAATCCGTCGCTGCATCTATCTAGTTAAAATCTATACTTATTCTATTACTCTTCATAGTTTAATGTCTTGGATTATGCACTGAATTCTCGCGTAAGAACATTTTTTTTTTTTTTTTGCGAAATTCTGTCGAAAATTTAGAGTACATTCTATCCGTTTTCTGCTGACGTAATATGAGGAAAAACACTACCGTCTCCCAAACGTACAATGACATTATTTTATGATGCCTAATATACTGAAGTACCAATGCACAACGCAGAAATACGCGGGTATATAAGGAGAAATATCGCAGTCAGCAGGATTCGAACTCACTACAGGGAGACTGGCAAGGTTCCCCAAATGTCGCTGGTTTATAAGTCATGTTTCTTCCCAGGCTGAGAAGAAACATGGCTTGTAAGCCAGGCTGCCCAGCGTTTGAGGCATTTGTGGCCAAGTGGTGTAGAGTGTCACTTAGGGAACCTTGCCAGTTTCCCTGTAGTGAGTTCGAATCCTGCTGACTGCGATCTTTCTCTATATTGAAGTACTTATTTATAACATGTTCAACTTGTCTCTAAAATAAATGTAACTCAAAAGTCTAAAACATCTTAAGTTAGGATTAAGGCCTATCGACTGCACTGGGTAAGCACATCTCTCATTGCATGTACTATGTACTAAAACGTACACAACTGTCGGTGAATCTAGCAAAGTTGCTCAGTTCTCGGTGTATATATACACAGCATTTCAAACTGAGTTGTAAGAGTTAAAGCCTATTGATCATTAAGCCATCTATCTACCTAGACCTAGGATCCCTATCCTGTGGCCCGCAGGCCGCATGTGGCCCTTCTAGAAAATGGATGCGGCCCTCACATCAAATTATGAATTCACTTTTATGTAGGTTCCACACTGGACAGGAGGAGGAGGTGTTGATTCACCGGGAATTCTCCCGGCCCGGGTCTTTACCAGATGGCGACCCGGCTCCGGCTCCCTGGCGTGGGAGTATCAGAGACCTATGTTTCCCATGGGATGGGATACCCCTCATCGGCGGGACCAACTGGCCCCAGGCCTAGCCACATTCCCCATCAGCACGAGGCATGGAGGTAGATAGATGCTAGGCCTCTCTGGTCTGCCACCTTCCCTAACGGGAAGGGCAGGCTTACGAGCTGCAGATGGTAGCAAGCTCCAGCCTTGGCACCTACCCTGCCCTAGAAGGGCTGGGCATGGTGATCGACCTCCACACTGGACAGTTTCAACAATTACAAAATATTTAAAGCTATTTTCACACCAAAACCTTAACTCCACCTGTAACAACCACCTTTCACTTCTAATCAGTGCCGGTTTATCCTGAAGGTAATAATTATAATTATTATTGTTATTAAAACGTGGGTTACGTTAGTTGCTACGCTGATTCACCTTGTGTTTCAAGATGCGGCCATCATCATCACACATTTGACCATCAAATATGTGTCCACTCGTGTAGGAAGGTTGAGGACCACTGACCTAGCCAATAATATCAAGAATAATTTAATCTCAAAGTAGATTAAAGTAAACTCTCAGTATTTGGAAATTGCCAGTTCCTTCCCCAAAGTTTTGCCACATTTCATATTGTATTAATATTGGTAGAATTACCGACAATATGTTAAGTAAAAGGACACAAATGCAACTAATGTGACATTTTATTGTGGCAACGTTTCGCTCTCCAGGAGCTTTGTCAAGCCGTTACAAACAATACATGGACACAGAGAGTATATATAGGCTATGAGTGAGGTGTAGTACAAGTAGAGGTGGTAGTAGTAGTTATACATGTGGTGGAAAAGTCAGCTGGTAAATGAGAATGAAAGGTTACAAAAGCTATGGCTTGGGTAGCATAAAAAAAATAGGTTGGGCAAAATGTAGGTTACTTGTACTACACCTCACTCACAGCCCATATATATACCCTCTGTGTCCATGTATCATTTGTAACGGCTTGACAATGCTCCTGGAGAGCGAAACATTGCCATGATAAAATGTCACATTAGTTGCATTTGTGTCCTTTTACTTAACACATTTCATAATGCAGGAGGCAGCTATGGAAGTTGATTTTTAGCTTTTTACGTCTTTCAGAATCTGAGCCAGGTCTCCCAGACATGGTTTAACATTCCTAACTGAATAGTAAGAAATGCCTGTCCTTCAACTTTCGAGAAGGACATCTTCAATAAATAATTATCTGAAACTGCAGAGCAAATAATTGAAGACTGTACTTAAAATAAGCGGATTAGACGTTTGTTATACTGGAGCCTAGCCTGACGTGGCTTTTATTAGATGGTCCATCACTGGCTTCCCAAGGAGTGTCAGTGTGTGTATAAATGATTTGTGCGACTCAGCCCATCGCATCCCAGAAAAAAAAAATGTTTGCAGTCGTACTGTTATGCTTTAATTAGTTCAAGAAAATACAAATTATTAAAAATTAATTACTACAGTAGCCTACTTAAAATTTTCAGTGATGGTGTACATTGCGTTAAATCAGTGATTCCCAAAGGGGCAGTGGAAAGATACAGGGAGGGGTGAGGAAAAAGGGGGTGGCAGTGTGGCATCAGAACCAAGCTAACGTTTGTTTTACAAAATCTATATGACAAACACTTAAATAACACAAATGCTTTACAAAGAATAAAATTAACATAAAGTTATACTCGAGAGCATAGTTTTATTTTATTCTGTGATCCGAAGTCCGAGTTAAAAGTCCGAACGTTTGTTTGGACGCACCACACGCCAGCCAGATCAGACACGTCTGCAAGGACCAAGTTTCTAGGTTTGTATGCACTACAAGTTATCTTCAGTCTTTTAATATACATATTAAAGTATAATATAATAAAGATATTGATGGAGGGACACCAAGGGATGTGGAAGTATTGCTGTGTTAAGGCTGCTATTTGGACTATCTTTGTTTTTAACTGTAACACTCACTTTGATAATAAATCAGCACCTCACAGCATCTGATGGTTTTCTGATATATTTTCTTGTGGTTTGCAAGCTTTTTACATAGGTTTTTATTGGCTAAAAAAGGTTTTGTTTTGCTGTTCTCCCTGATGCAAAACTAGGCATTCCCAGTCGTCCCCAGACTTGTTGGGGGATCACACAACATTCCCAGTCGTCCCCAGACTTGTTGGGGGACACACAACATTCCCAGTCGTCCCCAGACTTGTTGGGGACCACACAATATTTCTTTGTTTCCCTGCTGTTTTGTTCTTATTTGCATGTTTTTTACATTCGTGTTTTGCTAGAAATGCTTTGTTTTGTCGTTCTCTGTAATGGCACATGATGTATTATTATTTTTTATATTTATGTAACATCAAGCAGCGTTTACTTATATTTTATGAGTGTACATATACATGTTATACATATATAGGCTATGTTGTATTACCGGCTAAACGTCGTCGTGTTTATGTATATATGTGTAACTGTAACTTTTAATGTTAAGTAGTTTTTAAGTATTTGAGTTTTAGTTTAACATTCATACTCGTATTATTATGTCATATATTTTTCCTAATAAATGCATAGCTATATATATCTTTTTTTTTTTTTTTGCTTCATTTTGTTGTGATTGGCATAATTTTTACAAAGAACATATATTTTTTGTTCCAGAATAAAATATGGCCGTAGAACAGCAGAAAACAAAAAGTGTAGGCAATATAGTGTGAAATATCTGAAATATGGATTTGTATCAGCACCAAATAACTAATAGCAATCAATGTGCCTACTGTGTGAGAGTCTTTAGAAATGAAACCATGAAACCTTCCAGGCTTCTTGAGTATTTAAAGAAAATACTACATGATAAAACAGACGAAAACTTAGTATATTTTCAGTCACTTCGAGAAAACTTACGGAAACGGAAAACCACAACAATCCAGTGATGGTTTGCGTGTCATATAATATCTCACAGCTGATTGCTAGACCTGGTAAGTCTCACGCAATTGGGGAAGAGCTTATTCTGGCAGCAGTAAGTGAGGTTCTGCGCACAGTTTTATACAAATCATCTGAATAAATTATTAAAACTATTCCTCTCAGTGATAACTCTGCTCAAAGAAGAGTGGATAATATGTCTGAAAACATTGAAGACACATTGTGCAACATGCTTAAGACAACAGAATTTGGCTTACAGTTAGATGAGTTCTCTCTGTCTGGCAATGAATTTTTGCTTCTTGCATATATTCGTTTCGTCAGAGATGAAAGTTCAAGAGCTGTTATTTGCAAGACTACTAGAAATAGATACAAAAGGGGAGTCAGTATTTCATGTTGCTGAGAACTTTTTCAGAGAAAGGCATCCCGCTTACCAACATTCTTACCATACCACGGGTGGGGTTAGAACCCGCGATCAGAGTCTCAAAGCTCGCGGGTTCTAACCCCATCCGTGGTATGGTTTGTTTGCAATCGTGTCATTACGATTTCGTGAGTCATACCAACATTCTTGCCTGTGCAAAGATGAGTCACCATCGATGACAGGTTGTCATCGTGGCTCCTCAGTTTCTTGAAAAAACTGCACCTGGTGTGTTTACGGTGCAATCCACAGGCAACATCTGGTTGCAAAAAAAAAAAAAAAAAAAACTAAGTGGTCGACTCCACAAATCATTAAGCATTGTTATCACAGCAGTAAATGAAATCAAGGCACATCCTATCAATTCCCGACTGTTTGGACAGCTCTGCACTGAGAATGATGAAGATTTTGAACGTTTATTGTTGCACACAGAAGTTAAATGGCTGTCAAAGGGAAACTTCCTGAGACGTTTCTCTTCACTTTTTAAAACAGTTGTTGAATTCTTCCAAGAGTTCAATTCTGTTTTATGTGATGGACTAAGAAACATTAAGCATGACATTGCTTATTTGTCAGATGTATTCACAAAGTTTAATTAAGTTAATTTGCAATTGCAAGGAAATGAGGTTAATCTCATCAAAGTCAAATCAGGCTTTTCCACTTTTCCGTCCAGGTTACAGTTATTCAAACGTAACATAGACTGTCGTAAGCTCTTCCAGTTTCCCAGCTTCTCTGAATTGGAGGAGAAGCGCATACCAGACGATGACCTTCAAGTGTATTGTGCACTTCGAGTGTATTGGTTTGAGTTACAGCTCCTGTGTCTCTTGAGAGTGTTAACCAACAGCTCCCGTGCCTTGTGGGAGCATTGATCTAACTCCTGTGCCTCTTAAATGTGTTGATCTACAGCTTCCGGACTTCTTGGGAGGGGCGAATTATTAGAGCTTCAAGGTCTCTTACTGGAATTATGCTTCAGCTGCTCTGGCGTTTGAGAGTTTTGAGGTACAGTTACAAGACCTCTTACTTGAGTTGACGAGCAGGATAGCGTTACCTGATGTGGCAGATATTTCTGTGATCACTGAGATACAGGGGGCTGGGGCTACGTGATACTGTAGATACCTTTCTGGGATCATTGAGATACAGGGGGCTGGGGCTACGAGATACTGTAGATACCTTTCTGGGATCATTGAGATACATGGGGCTGGGGCTACGTGATACTGTAGATACCTTTCTGGAATCATTGAGATACATGGGGCTGGGGCCATGTAATACTGGAGATACCTTTCTGGGATCATTGAGATACAGGGGGTTTGGGCTACGTGATACTGGAGATACCTTTCTGAAATCATTGAGATACAGGGGGTTTGGGCTACGTGATACTGGAAATACCTCTCTTTCATTGCTTAACAAGAGAAATAAATTATCATAATCATGGAAAAGTGCTAAGCCTGTACACGTCATACGGCACCTTGAGAATGGGAGGCAATCAAGTCTGATTTGAGGAAGGGGAGGGCAGTATGAAATAAATAAACCGGTGAAAACTGTTTAAGGAACCAGGAATTTGCTTACATTTAGTGTCTATGCACTCAAAGATACACACACACACACACACACACATACACTTCGACCTGTGTCTGCAAACTGAACATCATGGTATGCCCGTCGTGAACGTCGATATAATAACATCTTGTTAAGTCCGAAGCGAACGTCGATATTTAACATGTTAGGTCTGCCGTGATCGTCGATATAACCCACTCAGCTACTACTGCATACAGTATCGTAAGGCTACAGGTGTTCTAGGTATTGTGCTGCAATACAGACTGCAACCTGAGTGATATAACATCAGTAGTAAGGAAGTAGTCATGGGGGTTCATTTAGGTATGGGTGCACATGTGCGATCATACTAGGATAGCAAAAAAGAAATGCAGAGTGACCTATTGAGGTCCTAACCCGTCTAGGTACAGCAGTACAAGGTACACATAGTTGATTGCAACTAGTTTAGTGGTTTACTGAATTAGGTTGTTAGTAATATTATAATGATAATAATAATAATAATAATAATAATAATAATAATAATAATAATAATAGCAGATGATAGTGGATAATAATGATAGTAATGGTGCTAAAAAGAAAAAAATCGGGAATTGCCTAGTTATTATAAGAAAGAAAAGCCTGAACAGGAGAATTCACACAGACATATTAATTGACACTGAGAGTATTTCCTGAATATTCTAGAACGTTCTGCGAAATCGGGTATTACCGACTGACAAAAGGAGGGATTTATTCCTTCTAGTATTTCATTAGTTAGAAAGTTGTTCACATTAGCTGCATTCTGTATGTAAATGATCCATTACTGTAATGTAACTTCTTACGTCACATGACCTGTTCCCAGTGGTTAGAAACTTAGGGTTGGCCATTAACTATATCCTAGTTATCTTACCTCGTGCTATCGGCATGAGCTAAAATAACACCCGACCAAATATGGGCAGGGGTGTGGGGGGGACCGGTGAGTGGTTGGCATTCCGCTGGGCCTCTCTCCCTCAGTCATATTGGCTGGTGCCACAGTGCTGCCATACTCTGAAAAAACTTACCTTATTTCTCCTGTTGCTGCCCTTGCAACATTGCACAGCTCCTGATGACGCACTGAGAAGTGTGAAACTACTTGAGCTAAAGATTTCCAACCCCTGTTAAGACCGCCTGTCTGCGATTGTTTTGCATATATAT
>WNWK01023527.1:0-30983 GCA_009830355.1 Cherax destructor
AGAGGACCTCAACACCGCAAGTAGTGCAGATGCTGCATGGAACCCGTGCCATACCCTACCCTTCATGCCAGTAAACCAGCAATCCGGGATAGCAACCTCACATCCACCGAGCCTCCTCGGCGGACAAAAGAGAGGGCGCCCGGATACCCGCCACAAAGGATACCTCCTTCGAACACCAAACCTGGAATCCAAAAGGTGGCCTCCAGAGATACACCCGTCGCCCGAAAGATACCCAAAGCCACCCCCCGGGAGACCGGAGAGGGATCAGGACATCCCCAGGCGATCCAGATTCCACAGCAAACTACACCACCGGCAAGAACCTCAATGGAATGGGATGGACCACGGTACCCTTCCCCCTACCTAAGAACCAGAATGCCCTAGGAGAGAAGCTCACAGGGTAAAAAACGAGAAGGGAATAAGGGAGGGATGAGGAGGAGAGGAGGAAAGGGAAAAGGGAGGATGGGGAAGATTGGAAAGGGGAGGGAGGATTGGGGGGTAATTAGGTTCAGTCTGAGGAAGAAGACCAAGAGGTCCAATTCCTCAGACCGATAGCCTCTTTACCTCGTCAAGAAGCCCCCCCTTAAAGAGGTTTCCCCCTATAAAAATTTAATCTTCTTCTTCTTTCAACAAATCGGCCACTTCCCACCAAGGCGGGGTGGCCCAAAGAGAAAAACAAAAGTTTCTCTTTTTAACTTTAGTAATGTATACAGGAGAAGGGGTTACTAGCCCCTTGTTCCCAGCATTAAATTTAGTTGCCTCTTACGACACGCATGGCTTGAGGAGGAAGAATTCTGTTCCACTTCCCCATGGAGATAAGAGGAAATAAACAAGAACAAGAACTAGTAAGAAAATAGAAGAAAACCCAGAGGGGTGTGTATATATACGCTTGTACATGCATGTGTAGTGTGACCTAAGTGTAAGTAGAAGTAGCAATACGTAGCTGAAATCTTGCATGTTTATGAGACAGAAAAGACACCAGCAATCCTACCGTCATTTAAAACAATTACAGGCTCTCATTTTATACTCGCTTAGCAGGACGGTAGTACCTCCCTGGGCAGTTGCTGTCCACCAACCTACCACCTAGGTCAGTATGAACTTAACCATCTTAACATTTCATGCCATTTTTGATCATCATAATGTAAGGAGAATGTGTATAAATGGTTTAGCAAACTGAGAAGTTGATAAATGAGACACTTGTGCAACATTTGGGAATCTTTATTCTGGAAATGTTTCACCACACAGTGGCTTCTTCAGTTCAGTGCAGAAGACCTACTTCGACTAGTGGATGGTACCACTATGACAACGCCTCCTCCTGCTTCACCTCACCTGACTACAGTATATAAGCCACCTCTGCGGCCCTGTGCTGTATTCCTACAAGATTGATGGACTGAACACATCGACTCCAGGCCGAGGGACTGATTACCTCAAACTCCTCCTCTCCTTACACCTTTCTGCTTTGTATTGGACTGATGAAGCCACTGTGTGGCGAAACGTTTCCTCAATAAAGATACCCAAGTGTTGAATATGTGTCTAATTTATAACTTGTCGGTTCTCTGAACCATTCACCTACATACTGATGGACTGTACACATCGACTCTAGGCTGAGGGACTGATTACCTCAAACAACTACTCATCTTCCACCTTTCTCTGCACTGGACTGAAGAAGCCACTGAGTGGCAAAATGTTTCCAGAATAAAGATTCCCAAATGTTGCACAAGTGTCTCATTTATCAAGGAGAATTTCTACTGCCCCTCCATACAGGAATAAAAATATTATCAAACACAAGCTCTCGCTTCACGCACGGAGGGCCCGGGTTCTATTCCCGGCGGGGCGGAAACATTTCGAAGCGTTTCCTTACACACACACTCACACACATACATACAACAGGCCTAGTGTCAAATCGACATGTGCCTAGGACAAAATGGTAACTAACAGTGGTGCTGCTCTAGATTTCACCAGCCGAGTATATTAACTAGGCTTCAAGCACCACAGCTTTAACAAACAATACTGGGGTAATGTCTGTTAACATTGGTTTGGGATATTGGCAATTTGGAGGAACATCTAAGCTGTTGTATCTAAGTGCCTCTGCAAAAGACAGTGATTATGTATGAGTGATGGTGAAAGTTTTTTCTTTCTTCTTGGCTCACCCTGCCTCGGTGGGAAACAGCTGACGTGTTAACAAAAATCATACTCTATAATGCTATTAGAAGAAAAATAGCTGCAGCAGGACTGTCATAGTCTCCCTCTGGGTGCAACTTGTGGAATATTTAGACAATTAAAAGTGAACTTGTAAATCTGGCTGTGATATGATATGTTTAGTTAAAATATACTGAAAGTCAAGCTAGGAATCAGAATGTTAAATTAATCAAACAATCAACATCTCCAGAAAAAACTGTCTTTATTGTTACAAAGTTAAAACCCTTATCTAAAGTTGTATATGTATAGAATAAGTACAAAATACATAGCAAACTCCAAAGTGTGTAACATTTAATGAACAGTTAAGAAAGCCAATGTAAAAATACAGTGAAAAACTGCTTTAATATGACAATATATCAGTTATCATAACTAATTTAGTTGATAACCATTATTAAAAACATTCAGGATATTTGTACAGACTTCCTCAGAAATTATAAACAGATTTAAATGGCAAGTTTAACATCAAATTAATGTACCTTAAATACAAAAATAATGTGAATTTGACTTCTATAGCCATTTACAGTACTCAGCAGTACATGCAATACAGTGCTTGCAAGCAAGAGATTGTTTGCATAAAAATAGTTATTTCCTATTATGAATTGTACATTTTGTAAATATACATGATCTTACAATCATAGGAGCTCAGTAAAGATATTTTACAATGGTGAAAATAGTTTAGAAAAATATACATATGATATATCAACAACTCAGTATATTACATATTATACCTTTATTATATATACAGTATGTTAAATCATATCCTCAATGTATACCCTAATAATCTTCCCAATTATTTTCTTTATCATAAAGTGAAGAACACTGTACTTAGTGCAAATAGTATGCAATAATAGTCCTGAAATAACACCTGAAATTGATTTGCATTTTGTTATTAGTAACATTGGCACACGAACTGAAAATAATTACATATAGCCAACCACATATTACATAAAGCCAGCAGTGACTGGAAACTGCATGAACGGACAAATGTCAATACAGGCACTAGGTAAGAATGTCTCCTTTTTCATCTCTAGTAAAAAGTGGAGAGTAAAACAAGGAGAAAGTTAAGCGACTCGCCTCAGACACACATCAAGCTAACTCCAGTCAGCTGAAGACTGCCTGTGCTTATGTATAAACCTTATACTGTATCAAAATATTTGTTATCTCCTCCTTCCCCATGTAATTTTTTCGTTAGTTAAAACACCCAAAATGATTATAAGTCATAATGAAATTTGGGAATAAGCAAAACAAAAATCTCTGACCATTCAAATATTTACAAGTTGTTGAACTTCTCTCTCTCTCTCTCTCTCTCTCTCTCTCTCTAGTGCAGAACATCAGTACTGCTTATCAGAACAGTAAAATTTGAGAATCTGAGAATCAATGAGGAAATGATGGCATTGTTAGTGCACACCAACATGCATGCATACTTGCACATACAGGGGGCCAGGAGCCACCCCTTGACCCCTGCAACCACATATAGGTGAGTATAGTGAATGCGTGCATGCATGTGCACACACACACTTCTTACTTTTATTTTTAACACACTGCACATCTTTCACCCCCTCCAAAAAAAAAAAAAAAAAAACAGTAATTCATTGAAATCGTTTGCCAAGTATCTTGCCAGAAGTGTGGATAGCACATTTCAGATGACCTGAATTGTGATATCCCCACCCCTTCCTCAGAGTGTAGGCACTGTATTTCCCACCTCCAGAACTGAAGCCCTACTAAATGTTTTATCTGAATATTACCTTGCTCACACTCAAACTACACGTCAAGCCATAAAAACCACTTGTCTCCATTCACTTTCATCTAATACACTCACAAAGCCTCCTAGATGCTAAAGTCTCAGCACTCAAAACCTTCTTTACCCCCTCAGTTCAACATTTCCTAGGATGAACCCTCCCCTACTCCCACCTTCCTTTCACCCCCAATTTATACATTTTCTTGGTCATCCTAGTCTACTCCATCTTCTCTAAATGCCCAACCACCTGAATAAGCCTTCCTCAGCCCTCTGGATTATATTTTTGATAACCTCACATTTTTTTTAATTTCTATATGCCAAATTCTCTGCATAATAGTCACACCACACATCACCCTCAAATATGAGGGTCATTCAGTTCATGAAGTATTGGAGGTTTGATACTCCATCTGCTAATGGAGGCTTGATCCTCTGTCTGCTTAACCCAAGAGAGAGAGATGTGATATCTAACTGTACTTGCATAGTTTTTGAGTATCAAAGCATAAATATACTCAAAGTTGACCGCTGATCTGTTGTTGTCTCACAATCTTTCTGCTACTTAATGCATGTATTTACATTACTTAATGGCTGCAGAGCAAAATATTATTAGCTTATACTATAAAGTATAAACTTCAAGTGTAGTCAAGGCATACTGGTTGAGCATTAATAATCTGCCCTTTTGGTAGAGGATCAGTTCCCAGCTCATACAACTGAGGTTAATAAGAGGGTGGAAAAATTTAACAATTACACAGCTGTGACTCCAAGTGAACTCACTAGCCAGCTATAACCCTTCGATGTATCAATTAACAAACCATTTTAAACATTCAAATATGAAGCCTGGAACAATGGGATGCATACAGAGAATCAAGAGATGACAACTACAGGATTTATGAGTGAGTGAACATACAGTAGTATGCAGTGTAACCAGATACAATTTTGTAAATGTTCAAAGAAAGTGGCATTAATAATGCCACAGACCAGGGGTTTTAATATGAGTTCTGCAGAACCCTAGGGTCTCACATGCTTGCTGGAACTCCAAGAGATCTATGAAAGACTAGGTAATAGAAGCAAGATGATTTTACCATCTTTGTTCTGTTTACTTCATGTTTTTATTTTTAGTGACATTGTAGCTGACAGCACAGAAAAAAAGTTTGGGTTGCAAACTTCAAGATAAAGTAGACTGTCAGTTAACATGCGATATGTTTGCACATTTTTACCCTAACATGGTTGTAAAATTGTAGCATATTTTTGGTGAACATGCCATGTTAATCAGTTTACATAGAAGAGTAGTACATATAAGGGAAAATATAGCATGTACCAGGTGTTTCCCTCCATTTTGTGGTGAGTGTACAGGCAAATCTATTTACTGTCCTATGAGGGAGGCCTACTTAATGTACATGACCTCCCTTGCACTAGTGCACTGTTCGTACATGTTCATTACCATACCTTGGCCACATGTCTCTGCTTTACTGCTTGCCTCCAATCATTCCCTGCTAGATACCCAGCAACCTAAATCCACACAACTTTCCCTACAGACTGCGGGGTGTAAGGAGGCCTTACCCGTCCTCAGGAAAATCTGCAAAAATCAAACATTTCTGCTACTCTGAACCCTATTCGAAGCTACTGCCAGTCCTGACACCTACCAAAATCATTTCAGCTTTAGTAGTGTGTCTTCCATTCTATCAAATTATATCAAGAAACAGCCAATAAAACCATCTGAGAAAAACTCCTCAAAGTCACTATTTTAAACCAAACACACGGTCAGAGTTTTGCTTTTCTCATCCCGCACCGTGTAGGGCAGGATTTTATTTTTATACTGTGGACACTCATTGAACAAACCCATTCTATCATATCTTGGCCAAAATTTACTGCTCACAGCTTATCTTAAGCGAGCCAAGCTCATGACGTAGAACTACGTGAAAGACCCCTGGAGTCAATAACATAGATCTTTGTGATGGCCGCTCAAAGGGTTAATGCTATTAAATATATTTAAAGTGTTTCTTGTCTTTCATTTCATGTAATTAACCCTTTGAGGGTCCGTCCTGTAGTTCTACAGCTTTGAAGCCTGGGTCCAAGACGTAGTTCTACGCCATGAGCTCAGCTCACTCAGAAAAGTTGTGAGCAGTAAATTTGGGCCTAGATATGAGAGAATAAATCTATGTGGTAAGTGTGCACCACATAAAACAAATCCTACAGCAAGCAGTGCATAATGAGAAAAAAAACTGCGACTGTATTTTTGGATTAAAACGGCGATTTTGCGGTGTTTTTTTGTATGTTTTTTACAGTTGTATTCGCAGTTTCTTGGTCTCATTTGATAGAATGGAAGATTAGTTACAGAAATAGAGATGATTTTGAGTGGTTTTAGTACTGAAAATGGCTTGAAACTGAGCTCAAAGTAGCGGAAATGTTTGATTTTTGCCGATGTTCAAGAGTAAACAAATGACATCACACATCCAACACACATCAGCTGGTGGGTCTAATGTGTGTTCACGAATGCGCTGATATTATTTATACAATTATTACAATATTGCATAACAATAAATCTACTATTTTTTGGAGTGAATAAAAATTCATTATGTGAATAAAAAATAAAAATGAAATTCATTTGTAAAGCCTGGAAGTGTAACTAATAAACAGAGAAAATGTTATTTTGGTGCCAAGAATGCCTGCATTGTTTATTCTGGACTCTACTTTGAAATTGGAATTTTTGAACTTTGTGTGAAATTGGCCAAATTACCAATTTCCGATCCCTTTATTGGGTAGTTGAAACAGTTGACTGGGTGAATTCTTGCACTCAGTTGATAAAATAGAAGTAATACTAGCGAAATAGCTAAGAATTTGGTCAACTGGAATAATGCAATTGGCCTAAAATTTGAGTTCAATTGGGCAAAATCGCTGATGAGTAAATATCGCGGACACAGCAAAATTTGCGAGAGCGTAATTTCATCAACTTTCCATCAAATTTTGTACTTTTTGTTTTATTACTTTCAGAAAACGATTTTCTACCATTTCAAAAGAAAAACATAAATTTGTTTGTTTTTAATTCTTGGATCCTGTGGACAAGTTTCAGATAGGGGGTCTGGACCCTGAAAGGGTTAAACAAGCAAGATGTTTTGCAAAAATTTTTGGCTAGGCTATAAGAGCATTATCAAGCAGCTACATATAAAGTACACTATTAACCCTTACCCTTTCAGTGTTAAGACCCCTGCTCTCAAACTTGCTCTCAAGAGTCGAAGAATTTAAAAAAAAAAAAAAAAAAAGTAATGAAACCAAAAGTACGAAATTTGATGGAAAAACTTATGGAATTATGCTCTCACAAATTCAGCGGTCTCAGCAGTATTTATGCATTGGTGATTTTGCCTACTTTGAGCTCTATTTTCGGCCAATTCCATTGTTCCAGTCAGCCAAATTCATAGCTATTTTGCTAGAATTCTTTCTATTCTATCGACTGAGTACAAGAACTGCCCATTTACCTACTTCAACTACCCAATAAACTGATCAGAAACTAGTAATTTGGCCAATTTCACACAAAATTCAAAAATTGCCAATTTAAAAATAGGGTCCAGAATAAACAATATAGACATTCCTGGCACTAAAAAAACATTTCCTCTGTTCACTAGTTACATCCCTAGGCCTCTCTTATATTACACTTGCTTTCAATTTTGAATTTTTATTCACACAAAAACTAGAAGACTTAGTTGTTATGCATTATTGTAATACAGTGGAACCTCTACTTGCGAGTTTAAGTCATTCCTTGACCTTGCTCGCATCTGGATTTGCTAGTTTGCAGAATCAATTTTCCTCATTTAAATTAATTGAAATGCAATTAATCCGTTCCGGCTCTCAGGAGGCACGACAAGATACTTCAATATTTTGCTAATATCATCTATACAGCTTATTTATCTATCACAATTCATCTAATATGACATAATAAACAATTTAAATAACATAGAAACCTGATATATACTCTAGAATGAATAAAATATGTCATTATGTGACAAAATTCAATGCGCATAAAAGGGCCTAAAATCTGGAACTCCCTGCCTGAAAACTCTAGAACTGCAGACACAACCTCCATTTTCAAAAGCACCGTTAAAAAACATCTTATCTCACTTACGCACCCAACCGGTAGCTAACCACATGAAAACTACTTTATCTTGCACATATCCACAGCAAAATACACTTATTGATATCTGTGATTCCCCTTAATTTGCACAGTACTAACCAAATTTCTAATACAACTATTGCTTCATAATTCTTAACTAGTCATAAGTTTGCCTAAGACACTCCAATATAGAATCTGTATTATGCCAATACATCACCTTTATCATTGATATATAAACTAATTGCTAAATTCTTAAACTAATTGTTAAATACACCAATACATCACCTTTATGATTAATATATAAACTAATTGTTAAATTCTTAAATATTTATATTTCAGTACCTCAATTCTGTAAACCTAGTTAATCACTACAATTATCTAACCTTACTATCAGTATAATCATTGTATCACTATTGAGTAAGACCTATCATAAGACTGCCTGAAAAGCCTAGGCATACCTAGGCATATTATTGGCCATCTTGTAATATCTACTTCATAAAATGTATAATTATAAGTACACCCCACCTTGTATATTACTCGAAATAAAGCATTTGAATTTGAATTTGAATTTGAAAGTGGAGGCGGCCATAACTGCTCCCACATTCACTGCTAGTATCTAGTGACAGTGTGAGGGAAAAGTCCATAGATAGGAGTGATGAAAGTGTGAAGGTATGTAGAGTGATGGTTGAATGGTAGTCTGCTTGTTGAGGTGGGGTGAGTGTCTAGCTCCCACTATACCCCCCCCCTTTTCCACCCGGTGAGAGGTGTAATGCTAGGCTCCAGCCACAGGTTAAATCACTCGATTGACCACGCCCGACCTCACTGTAAGTACTTCACAGCTGCTCGTATCTTAATTATTTTATGTTCAAGAGCTTCACTCATATTTAGCAACATTAACTTCTGCTCTGCCCTGCCTTGGCTTTTGGTAAAGTTATTTATTACGGTTTCACCATTTCTTTTAAAGGCCTTATGCCTACTATGTGAATAAATACTAGAGGGGTGAGTAATTCTTTTGGTTTCTCCCACAGTCCTCTGTTTCCGCACGGATCATCGGATTCAAGGCTGAGTGGGGGGCCGGCGTACTCACCAAGAGAGAGAGTCGTTACCACCAATTCTTCACTACGCCAGTAGTTCCTAAGTCTACACTCTAGAAACCCCAGGCAACTGTACTTTACCAGGGGACAACCTTCACCTGAGTCCCTGATATCATTTGTGACATTATTGTGGATGTGGAAACTCTGTTGGATTTTTGGGAAACATCCTTTCAATAGAGTGGGAGCTAACCTTCCTCGATGCACCAACAACACGGAGTCTAATATCGATTCATAGCTACAGTGTTAACTGGCTCCCTCAGTACCCTGGTGATGGACCAGGTGCTTAGGCTCATTCAGTTCCTTGGTGATGGACCAGGTGCTTCGGCTCCCTCAGTACCCTGGTGATGGACCAGGTGCTTCTACTCCTTCAGTACCCTGGTGATGGACCAGGTGCTTCAGCTCCTTCAGTACCCTTGTGATGGACCAGGTGCTTCGGCTCCCTCAGCACCCTAGTGATGGACCAGGTGCTTCGGCTCCCTCAGTACCCTAGTGATGGACCAGGTGCTTCGGCTTATTCAGTGCCCTGATGATGGACCAGGTGCTTCAGCTCCTTCAACGCCCTGGTGATGGATCATGTGCTTCGGCATATTCAGTACCCTGGTGATGGACCAGGTGCTTCGTCTCCCTCAGTACCCTGGTGATGGACCAGGTGGTTCGGCTCCCTCAGTACCCTGGTGATGGACAAGGTGCTTAGGCTCATTCAGTTCCTTGGTGATGGACCAGGTGCTTCGGCTCCCTCAGTACCCTGGTGATGGACCAGGTGCTTCTACTCCTTCAGTACCCTGGTGATGGACCAGGTGCTTCGGCTCCTTCAGTACCCTTGTGATGGACCAGGTGCTTCGGCTCCCTCAGCACCCTAGTGATGGACCAGGTGCTTCGGCTCCCTCAGCACCCTAGTGATGGACCAGGTGCTTCGGCTCCCTCAGTACCCTAGTGATGGACCATGTGCTTCGGCTTATTCAGTGCCCTGATGATGGACCAGGTGCTTCAGCTCCTTCAGTACCCTATTTTATAGTGCCCTGATTATCAAAGCATATTTCATGGATGGAGTAGGTGGGTTGGGTAGGAGTTTTTGTTTGTGGGATTGGTTTTGGGTTTTGCCTAGTGTGGATCAGTTGGCTTGATGCAGTGTTCCTTATTTCTGTGTTCTTGTGAGTGAGAGGGGTTGGATTTGAACGGGACTTGCACAGTTGTAGGGGGGGGAGGGGTGTTGTCAGGGCTTCTTGCTTGGATGGCGATGGGGATGGGTTGGACAAATATTTTTGTTGGTGGGTTGGTTTTGATATGGACCTGCCAAGTATGGGCCAGTAGGCCTGTTGCAGTGTTCCTCCTTTCTTATGTTCTTATGTTTATCTATGTCCAACTGTAAATACCTAGCTTTGGATCAGTTATATATTTGTGTTTTCATTTTTCTAAAGATAGGATTATTATAATCATATTTACGTATTTATTATTTACATTTCTTTCTATTAAAATAAAGTGTTTATTGTTATTATTGTCTTTTTCTATTATACTTTTCCTAAGAAGATTGGCAACAACCTTCACAGACAGCCTTTCGAAGCCATCTATTATTATAATTATTATATAGTACATTATTATTACGTATACATATTATATTATAATACTATTATTATTATACATATTATTATTATTACAATACATACAGTGGTACCCCGGTTAGCGATGGCATCGGATACTGATAAAACCGGTTAGCGATACATTCTTACGTCAAAATATTGACTCAGTTTAGGATGATCTGTTCGGTTTACGATATTCGTCCTGAACGCATCCGCGTGGCCCAGCTGTGCCGGCACTCCTGGGAGCGTCAGTGTGCTATTGTTTACAAGCGAGAGCGACCACCACCCACGCATTCATACCAGTATATTGTCATTATTCCACTATTTTTAGTGCTTGCAACTGCTAAATAAGCTACCATGGGTCCAAAGAAAGCTCCTAGTGGTAAAGAGGCTCAGAAATACAGTAGAACTGAAGAAGGAGATAATAGAAAAATATGAAAGTGGAGTGCGTATCACTGAGCTGGCCAGGCTGTATGGTAAAGCCTGTTCTACCATTGTGGCCAAGGGAAATACGTAAAATCAAGGAAGCTGTTGTTGCGAAAGGTGCATATGTGATCACAAAACAGAGATCGCAAGTGCTGGAAGATGTGGAAAATTTGTTGTTGGTGTGGATCAACGAGAAACAGTTAGTAGGAGATAGTGTTTCGCAGGCAATAATATGTGAAAAAGCAAGGCAGTTGCATGATGATCTCATCAAGAAAATGCCTGCAACGAGTGCTGAAGCGAGCAAATTTAAAGCCAGCAGAGGCTGGTTTCAAAGATTTAAGAATCGAAGTGGCATACATAGTGTTGTGAGGCATGGTGACGCAGCCATTTGTGACAAAAGTGCGGCTGAAAAATATGTGCAGGAATTCCAGGGGTAAATAGAGGCTGAACAATTCCAACCCCAACAAGTGTTCAATTGTGACGAAACAGGCCTGTTTTGAAAGAAAATGCCAAACAGGACCTACATTACACAGGAGGAAAAGGCACTCCCAGGACATAAGCCTATGAAAGACAGGCTAACTCTCATGATGTGTGCTAATGCCAGTGGTGATTGCAAAGGGAAGCCTTTACTGGTGTATCATTCTGAAAATCCCCGAGTGTTTGGCAGATGCGGTATCATCAAGTCTAATTTTTGTGTGATGTGGAAGTTTAACAAAAAGGCATGGGTCACAAAGGACATTTTCTTAGATTGGTTCAATGGCGTGTTTGGCCCCAGTGTGAAGAAATATCTCGAGGAAAATAATTTGCCACTTAAGTGCCTCCTGATAATGGACAATGCTCCTTGTCATCCTCCAACCTTGGTAGAGAAAATTGTGGAGGACTTTAAGTTCATCAAAGTGAAGTTCTTGCCCCCTAATACCACTCCTTTCCTCCAGCCCATGGACCAGCAGGTCATTTCAAACTTTAAAAAACTCTACACCAAAGCAATGTTTCAAAAGTGCTTTGATGTGACCACAGACATGAATATAACCCTAAGAGACTTTTGGAAAAATCATTTCCATATCCTGCACTGTGTAAACCTTATAGGTAAGGCTTGGGAGGGAGTGACTACCAGGACTTTGAACTCTGCCTGGAGAAAATTGTGGCCAGACTGTGTTCTAGAGAAGGATTTTGAAGGTTTTGGGGCTGAGCCTCAGAATCCTGAGCCTGCGCCTGAGCCTGTTGTGGAAGAAATTGTGGAACTGGGCAAGTCCATGGGGTTGGAGGTGAGTGGTGAGGATGTGGAAGAGTTGGTGGAGGAGCACAATGTAGAGCTAACCACTGAAGATCTGCAAGAGCTTCAACAGCAACAGCAACAAGAGACCACAGGTCAGGACAATGGTTCAGAGGAGGAGGAGGTGGAACAGAGATGAAAGAAGGTGCCTTCTTCAGTGATTAAGGAGATTTGTGGAATGTGGAGCAGGGTGCAAGGCTTTATGGATGAATATCACCCTAACCATGCTGTTGCAGGCCGTGCTGGCAACCTGTACAATGACACTGTGGTGTCCCATTTCAGGGATGTTTTAAAGAATTGCCAGACACAGAGCTCCCTGGACAGATTTTTTGTTAGAGAGGGGTCCAGTGACTCTCAAGCTGGTCCTAGTGGCATTAAAAGAAAAAGGCCAGTAACCCCAGAAAAGAACTTGGAAGGGGATTCCCTTTCCAAACACTAGCATACTACGTACTCCATCCTTTCCCCTCCTGCAGTGTTAATGGAAGGGGATTCCCTTTCCAAACACTAGCATACTACGTACTCCATCCTTTCCCCTCCTCCTGTCTTCCACACATCAACTCTTCAATAAATGTAAGTGACATGTTATTGTACTATATTTACATGTATTTCTTTATTGTTCATAAAATTGTGTATTATTTAATGTCAAAAAGTTCTAAAAAATATTTTATTTTACTACTTTTGGAAGTCTGGAATGGATTAATTTTATTTCCATTATTTCTTATGGGGAAAATTGATTCGGATAATGATAAAATCGGTTACAGATACGCCCTCTGTGACAGATTAATATCGCTAACCGAGATACCACTGTATAAATCATTTGGAATTTTTATTCACACAAAAAATAGAAGATTTACTGTTATGCAGACTACTGCATTATTTTAATACTGTAATTGTATAAATAATGTCAACCCATTCATGACTGCATATGGATGTGGAAGAGTTGGTGGAGGAGCACAATGTAGAGCACAATTTGTTTACTCTTAAACATCGCCAAAGAATCAAACATTTCTGCTATTTTGAGCTCAATTTCAAGATACTTTTTGTCATGAAACCAATCAAAATAATATCTATTTCTGTAATATATCTTCCGGTCTATCAAATGAGACAAAAAAAACAACAACGAGAATACAACCATAAAAACAATACAAAAATAGCACTAAGGGGCGGGTAATGGCTTAGAAGTGAACTCCGTTATTTATGGTCTGATTTCTTTCATTTTTGGTGTATGTTAAGAAGCATCTTTCTATCATACACTGCCCAAGTTTCAATAAGATAGTCCAACAAACAACTGAGATCCAATTCCCTAGATCAAGAGCAAGAGCACCCCACCAGCGTCAAGGAACCTCCTTTGAGGCCTGCTCGCATCTGGAAATTTCACTCGCGTCTGGAAGCAAAAAATCAACCGAACAACTGCTCGTATCTGGAAAAACTCGCACGTGGAGGCACTCGTGAGTGGAGGTTCCAATGTAATTGTATAAACAATGTCAGTGCATTCGTAAATGCACATTAGAGTGGGCCAGTTGAATGTGTATTGGACGAGTGACATCATTTGTATACTCTGGAATATTGGCAAAAATCAAACATTTCCACTACTTTGAGCTCAATTTCAAGCTTTCAGTTCTGAAGCCAATCAAATCATCTCTATTTCTGTAATATATCTTGCATTCTATCAAATTAGGCTAAGAAACTGAAAATACAACCATAAAAACCATAGAAAAATACACTGCAAAGTCGCCGTTTTAAACCAAAAACATGGTCGCAGTTTCTTTTCCCCATTATGCACTGCTTGCTGCATAATTTTTTTATATGGTGCACACTTACTGCACAGACCCATTCTCTCATATCTAGGCTCAAATTTATCACTCACAGTTTATCAGAGTGAGTTGAGCTCATGGTGTTGAACTACGGCAATGACACTGGCTTCAAAGACGTAGAACTACAACATGGACCCAGAAAGGGTTAAAATGCATGTATAACTTGCATTTGCAGATTTTATCATAGCAGCTCAACATTACATAAAATTAGTGGTTAATTTTAATGATTAAAAAAAATTATATAGCAACCCTTTTACTATGGTGTGCTCTGTAATGCAAGGGTCATTTGAACAAGCACCTCACATCACCTTCATACAATTTACTCTTCAACTATACTAAATACAGTATACAAATGAGTTACTGTGTTTTTATTTTACATTTATGAACATTGTTTTAAAGTACCGGCTGCCTCCCACTGAGGTAAGATGACCCAAAAATGAGAAAACACTTTATAATCATTCATTCAATCACTGTCTTCCCAGAGGCAAGTTGACATCACAGCTCACATAACCTTTTGAAATGCAACATCCCCATCCTTGGAGCACAAGCTCCGTATGGTAGTGGTTTTTGAAATCCCTCAAAAACTTGACCAGATGAATATGTGAGGACTTCATCCATTCAAAATAAACGGCTTATTAGTCTTCAAAATATTCCTTAAATAGTACTGGATCCATAAAATCAAATCAAAATAAAACTAACAAGAAGTTTGGGACTTTGAGTTGACTGGACAGTTGTTGCTTCATTAACAGGTGGTTAACTGCATATAAAATTAATAATAGATGGACAGACAATGGTGCATAAAAACTTTAGGTACATAAAAAGTAAAGAACACTTTCCTATTATAAAATAAATGTCTGACAAGAAATAACAAATTAATTTTTACCACAAGTTTAAGCCAATATAACATTTAAAAAGGGCCACTCAGTGCTGTAAGGTAATTCTGAAGGTATTTGTGAACACGTGGCCAGATTTCATTGGATTCAGTTCCATGGAAAACCTGCAAGATTCTTAAATCGTCATAAAATCCTTTCAATGGATCAGTTACACTTGTGTACTCCTCCAAACGTTGCTTGACAAATTCAGGCTTGTCATCCTCTCGTTGTATCAGTGCTTCACCAGTCACATCATCCACACCCTGTAAATATACTGGAATATAACTTGGGTCACTTTATATCATAAAAGGAAGAAAAAAATCACATTATAAGTAAGTTCCAAATTTTGGGCCCGTTGATTTGTATAGAGTATTTAGTTGGGTCAAGTTGTACACATGGAATATCAGAGATATTCTTCTTATGCCTCTATGATCTGTTGCAGCTCTTCATAAATTGTTTTAACTCAGGGTTAATATATGTAATATGCACAATAGTATGTGTGAATATTTTGTATGTTAAGCTGGTTAAAATCTTTGAATAGCAGAGGGGACATGTCTGGAATTTTTGTTGGGCTATGATTTTGTATACAGCCTCTCCTCACTTACTGACGTACTCATTTACCGACAACTCAGAGTTACGATGGGCTCTCTGACGAGTCATTATTGTATATTATACAAGAACTTTGGTCTTGAATGGGAAGCGCAGCGTCTCAGCATCAAGCATCTCAATCTCCTTCCTACAGCCACTCAGTACACTAGCTTTCACAGTCTCCAAGACGACATATTTGTACAAATTTGTACTTTATTGTGCACCCCAGCAGCTCTTGGAAGAGGAAAAACAACAGGAGAATGGAAGAAGTACAAAAGAAGTTTATTGTAAAGGGGTTAGTAATGCATCTCAGCATCAAGCAATCTCCATTGTGCATCCCATAGTTAGAAGTGCAGCAGCACTTGGAAGAGGAAAAACAAAGAGGAAAATGGAAGAAGTACAAAAGAAGTTCACAGTAAAGGGGTTAGCTAAGAAATGATTAAACTCAGTGAACAAGGTATGTCGATGGGGAAGGTGCGTGAGGCATTACGTAGAATGAAAGGGGGTAAAGTAGCTGGAACTGATGGGATCATGACAGAAATGTTAAAAGCAGGGGGGGATATAGTGTTGGAGTGGTTGGTATTTTTGTTTAATAAATGTATGAAAGAGGGGAAGGTACATAAGGATTGGCAGAGAGCGTGTATAGTTCCTTTATATAAAGGGAAGGGGGATAAAAGAGACTAAGAATTATTGGGGAATAAGTAGGTAGTAGGTTGGCAGACAGCAACCACCCAGGGAGGTACTACTGTCCTGCCAAGTGAGTGTAAAATGAAAGCCTGTACGTATTTGTTTACATGATAGTAGGATTGATGGTGTCTTTTTTCTATCTCATAAACATGCAAGATTTCAGGTACGTCTTGCTACTTCTACTTACACTTAGGTCACAGTAGACGTATATATATACACATTTATGTATACACACTCATCTGAGTTTTTTTTATTTTATCTTAATACTTCTTGTTCTTATTTCTTTTCCTTTCATATCCATGGGGAAGTGGAATAAGAATCTTTCCTCCGTAAGCCATGCGTGTAGTAAAAGTCAACTAAAATGCCGGGAACAATGGGCTAGTAACCCCTTTTCCTGGATAAATTTACTAAAAAGAAAAAGAAGAAAACCGTCAAAGTGGGATGTTTGAATGTGCGTGGATGTTGTGTGAATAATAAGAAAGAGATGATTGTAGATGTTATGAATGAAAAGAAGCTGGATGTCCTGGCTTTAAGTGAGACAAAGATGAAGGGGGTAGGAGAGTTTCAGTGGGGAGAAATAAATGGGATTAGGTCAGGTGTTTCAAATAGAATTAGAGCTAAAGAAGGAGTGCCAATAATGTTGAATAATCAGTTATGGCAGGTAAAGAGGAATTATAAATGTATAAATTCAAGGATTATGTGGAGTAAAATAAATTTGGATGTGAAAAGTGGGTTATAGTAAGTGTTTATGCACCTGGAGAAGAGAGAAGTGTAGAGGAGAGAGAGAGAGAGAGACTTTGGGAAGTGTTGAGTGAGTGCATGGGGAGTTTTGAACCAAGAGAGAGAGTATACGTGGTTGGGGATCTAAATGCTAAAGTGGGTAAAAATGTTGTGGAGGGAGTAGTAAGTGAATTTGGGGTGCCAGGGGTAAATGTAAATGGGAACCGTTAATTGAGATGTGTAGAAAGAGGTTTGGTAGTAAGTACATATTTTATGAAAAAGAGTATAAATAAGTATACAGTGAACCCCCAGTGCTCGACGGCGTCGGAGCTCGGCCAAATCGGTGTTCAACAGGTTTTTTTTACAATATTTTTGACTCGGTATTAGGCGGCCACTCGGAGTTGGGCGAGTTGGCTATCCGTCCCAGACGCGTATGCGTGTGGCCGTGGCCCAGCTGGGCGCCCAGGCACTCAGTGTGTTATTGTTTACAAGCTAGCGACCACTACCCACGCACCACCCACGCATTTATACCATATATATTGTCATTATTCCAGCGTTTTTAGTGCTTGCAACTGCTAAATAAGCCACCATGGGCCCCAAGAAAGCTCCTAGTGCCAAGCCTATGGTAAAGAATGTGCAGGGAGTGAAGCATTCATGAAGGGAGTGTAGCAAGGATGCAGGAGTGAGCAGGATGCAGGAGTGCAGGATGCAGGGAGTGTAGCAAGGATGCAGGAGTGTAGCAAGGATGCAGGGAGTGTAGCAAGGATGCAGGGAGTGTAGCAAGGATGCAGGGAGTGTAGCAGGCATGCAGGGAGTGTAGCAAGGATGCAGGGAGTGTAGCAAATATGCAGGGAGTGTAGCAAGGATGCAGGGAGTGTAGCAAGGATGCAGGGAGTGTAGCAGGATGCAGGGAGTGAGCAAGGATGCAGGGAGTGCAAGGATGCAGGGAGTGTAGCAAGGATGCAGGGAGTGTAGCAAGGATGCAGGGAGTGTAGCAAGGATGCAGGGGTGTAGCAAGGATGCAGGGAGTGTAGAGGCATGCAGGGGTAGCAAGGAGGTGAGCAGGCATGCAGGAGAGTAGCAAGGATGCAGGAGTGTAGCAAGTATGCAGGAGTGTAGCAAGGATGCAGGGAGTGTAGCAAGGATGCAGGGAGTGTAGCAAGGATGCAGGAGTGTAGCAAGGATGCAGGGAGTGTAGCAAGGATGCAGGAGTGTAGTAGGCATGCAGGGAGTGTAGCATTCATGCAGGGAGTGTAGCATTCATGCAGGAGTGTAGCATTCATGCAGGAGTGTAGCATTCATGTAGGGAGTGTAGCATTCATGCAGGAGTGTAGCATTCATGCAGGAGTGTAGCATTCAAAGAAAAGGCCAGTAACCCCAAAAAAGAACTTGGTACCTGCAGTGTTAATGGAAGGGATTCCCCTTCCAAACACTAGCATACTACTCCATCTTCTCCCTCCTCCCGTCCTCCACACATCAACAACTCTTCAATAAATGTAAGTGACATGTTATTGTACTATTTATTTTTTATTTTTTTTATAAAATTGTGTTTAATTTAATGTCAAAAAGTTCTAAAAAATATTTTATTTTAATACTTTTGGATGTCTGGAACGGATTAATTTTATTTCCATTATTTCTTATAGGGAAAATAGAATCGGAGTTCGACCAAACCGGTGGTTGACGGGCCCTCTGTGACGGATTACCGATGAGAACCGGGGGCTCACTGTAAAAAGGTATGATATAGCACATAATGAAAGTAGTTTGTTAGATTATGTATTGGTGGATCAAAGGTTGATGGGTAGGCTTCAGGATGTACATGTTTATAGAGGGGCAATGGATATATCGGATCATTATTTAGTTGTAGCTACAGTTAGAGTAAAAGGTAGATGGGACAAAAAGAAAATGGCAACAGCAAGTAAGAGAGAGGTAAAAGTGTATAAACTATGGAAGGAGGAAGTTAGGGTGAGATATAAGCAACTATTGGCAGAAAGGTGGGCTAGTGCAAGTGTAAGTAGTGGGGGGGGGGAGGGGTTGAAGAGAGTTGGGATAGTTTTAAAAATGCAGTATTAGAATGTGGGGCAGAAGTTTGTGGCTATAGGAGGGTGGATGCAAGAGGAAAGAGGTGTGAGTGGTGGAATGAAGAAGTAAAGGGAAGTAAATGTAGCTTATGAGAGGTTTTTACAAAACAAAAGTGTTAATAGAAGAGCAGAGTATATGGTGAGTAAAAGAAAGGTGAAGAGAGTGGTGAGAGAGTGCAAAAGGAGAGCAGATGAAAGAGTGGGAGAGGCTCTGTCAAGAAATTTTGCTGAAAACAAGAAAAAAATTTGAAGTGAGATAAACAAGTTAAGAAAGCCTAGGGAACAAATGAATTTGTCAGTTTAAAACAGAGTAGGGGAGTTAGTAGATGGGAAGCTGGAGGTATTGGGAAGATGACGGGAATATTTTGAAGAACTTTTAAATGTTGATGAAAAAAAGGAGGTGGTAATTTCATGTACTGGCCAGGGAGGTATAACATCGTTTAGGAGTGAAGAAGAGCAGGATGTGAGTGTGGGGGAGGTGCGTGAGGCATTACGTAGAATGAAAGGGGGTAAAGCAGCTGGAACTGACGGGATCATGACAGAAATGTTAAAAGCAGGGGTTGATATAGTGTTGGAGTTGTTGGTATTTTTGTTTAATAAATTTATGAAAGAGGGGAAGGTACCTATGAATTGGCAGAGAGCATGTATTGTTCCTTTATATAAAGGGAAGGGGGATAAAAGAGATTGTAAGAATTATAGGGAAATAAGTTTACCGAGTACAGTGGTCCCTTTGTTTTCGCCGAAAATTTGTTCCAGAATGCAGCTCAAGTGCCATTACCGAACGAATTTACTTCCTTAAGAAATAATGTCACGTAGGTTAGTCTATTTCAGACCCCCAAAAATACACTTGCAACAGCACTTACGAAAATACACTTACATAAATGTTTGAGTTTGGAGATGCACGAAAACCAAGGGACCACTGTATAGCAGGTAAAGTGTATGGCAGGGTTATTATTGAAAGAATTAGAGGTAAGACAGAGAGTAGGATTGCAGATGAGCAAGGAGGCTTTAGAGTGGGTAGGGGATGTGTAGATCAAGTGTTTACAGTGAAGCATATATGTGAACAGTATTTAGATAAAGGTAGGGAAGTTTTCATTGCATTTATGGATTTAGAAAAGGCATATGATAGAGTGGATAGGAGAGCAATGTGCCAAATGTTGCAAGTGTATGGAATAGGTAGTAAGTTACTGAAGGCTGTAAAGAGTTTTTATGAGGATAGTGAGGCTCAGGTTAGGGTGTGTAGGAGAGAGGGTGAATACTTCCCGGTAAAAGTAGGTCTTAGACAGGGATGTGTAATGTCACCATGGTTGTTTAATATATTTATAGATGGGGTTGTAAAGAAGTAAATGCTAGGTGTTGGGAGAGGGGTGGGATTAAATTATGGGAATTAAATGCAAAATGGGAGTTGACTCAGTTACTTTTTGCTGATGATACTGTGCTTATGGGAGATTCTAAAGAAAAGTTGCAAAGGTTAGTGGACGAGTTTGGGAGGATATGTAAAGGAAGAAAGTTGAAAGTGAACATAGATAAGAATAAGGTGATGAGGGTATCAAACGATTTAAATAAAGAAAAATTGGATATCACATTGGAGAGAGGGATTATGGAAGAAGTAAATGTTTTCAGATATTTTTGAGTTGACTTGTCAGCGGATGGGTTTATGAAGGATGAGGTTAACCATAGAATTGATGAAGGAAAAAAAGGTGAGTGGTGCGTTGAGGCAAAGAAGGGAATGTACAAAAGTATAGTGGTACCAACACTCTTATATGGGTGTGAAGCATGGGTTGCAAATGCTGCAGCGAGGAGGCGGCTGGAGGCAGTGGAGATGTCTCTGTCTAAGGGCAATGTGTGGTGTAAATATTATGCAGAAAATTCGGAGTGTGGAAATTAGGAGGAGGTGTGGAGTTACTAAAAGTATTTGTCAGAGGGCTGAAGAGGGGTTGTTGAGGTGGTTTGGTCATTTAGAGAGAATGGATCAAAGTAGAATGACTTGGAGAGCGTATAACTCTGTAGGGGAAGGAAGGCGGGGTAGAGGTCGTCCTCGAAAAGGTTGGAGGGAGGGGGTAAAGGAGGTTTTGTGGGCGAGGGGCGTGGACTTCCAGCAAGCATGTGTGAGGGTGTTAGATAGGAGTGAATGGAGACGAATGGTTTTTGGGACCTGACGAGCTGTTGGAGTGTGAGCAAGGTAATATTTTGTGAAGGGATTCAGGGAAACCAGTTAATTAATCTAGTTGGATTTGAGTCCTGGAAATGGGAAGTACAATGCCTGCACTTTAAAGGAGGGGTTTGGGATATTGGCAGTTTGGAGGGACTTCTAAACTGTTGTATCTGAGCTCCTCTGCAAAGACAGTGATTATGTATGAGTGAGGTGAAAGTGTTGAATGATGATGAAAGTATTTTCTTTTGGGGATTTTCTTTCTTTTTGGGTCACCCTGTCTCGGTGGGAGACGGCCGACTTGTTAAAAAAAAAAAAATAATAATAATAATCACTCTGGAGTGCTTTAACCTTTTGAGGGTTGAGACACCCGATGGTAAACTCGCTCTCAGGGTCGAAAAATACTAGAAAAAAAAATATTTTTTCTTATGAAATGATAATGTTTTTGTGAGTTTAGGGCATAAAATTGACAAAAAATGAGCCACTTACGGCAACATCGCCGACTGTTGGTCATGCGGTAACTGTTTATTTTTTTCTACTTTTTTTCTTTTATTTTTTAACATTTTATTTTATTTTTTTGGCCTGTGAGACCAATATAAGCCATATTTTGTATATATTCACTAGTTGTATGCTACACAATAACCGAACAAACATTGTTGTCATTATATTGTTTACAAAACATGTTTACACAAACCAACAATAAAAAATGTTGTTTATTACTATTTTTCTATCATATGTGTATATACACATGTAGAGTCACTGAACACGTTCCTAGAACTGTTAGAGCTTCTGTAGTTGTGTGTGGGTGGACTTGTAAATATGCTGAGTCATTGGCATGGCTAGTGTCACAAAGATGCATTATACCATCACTCGCTACTCCACACTGCCTTCCACAACACACATGCCTTCCCCACCCCACGAGCCCACAAGGAAATAAGTCACTGTCTGACTTTTTTGGGTTATCCCAGGTTGATCCCTCCTTCCTACCTACCTTCCCTCCTTCCTTCCTTCTGGTTTCCTGGGCATTGCTTTCGGTCACAAACTCCTCAAAATCATGAAATTCATCTTCACTGACACTTCCATCTGTGTTAGAACTGTCACCTGGGAAAATATAAGTCCCAATTCGCCGGGGAGTGAGGAGTTTCTTACTGCGAGGCATGGTAAACAAGGCGTACTGAAATGGCATTCCCACAATGCAATGAGGGTGCCAAGATTTTTTTTCTACTGCGCACACTCACCATGCAGACACATTCTCTCACATGTAGGCCTACCAGCTTTCTCCCGCTTGATTTGAAGGCGCTAGAATTTACCCATATAAGTACGTGACCGACCCCAGCTGCTATGACGTACATATACATGACCAGCCCTCAAAGGGTTAAATGTCAGCTACCAAACCTATACGAAATACGTACTACAGTAGACCGTTATTTAGCACGAGATTATGTTACACGTTACGGGTATTGCATGATTGAAGAATTGCGGCACATTATTATCTAACACGACGTAAAAATGATATTACACGGTTCATGGGAGTGGAAAATTTTTTGAACGCACGGTAGCCCACGGTGGGTTAAACCATTGAGTCAGTGGGGGTCCTACTGAGGGTGGCTTTGAGCCACATCAAGTGCTTAATGCTGACGAGAGAAGTGTTTTCTGGAAGAAAATGCCAACACAAACTTATATCAGTCAGCAAGAGAAAAGTGCACCAGGCTTCAAGACAGCAAAGGATCGCTTCACCTTGCTCCTTTTCGGTAATGCATCAGGTGATTTCAAGTGTAACCCCAATCCTCATGCTTAGAGGAAAAGGGAATTTGTTTTTCCTTCCCGCAAACTAAGTTTATTCAGATACACGGGGCCAGGAGCTGAGTATCGACCCCTGCAACAACAATTAGGTAAGTACAGTTACATTGATTATCATACATAGCAGCATATGTGTAGAGAACCTAGGATAACCCAAAAAAGTCAGACAATGGAAATATGTCACTCTGACATTTTTGGGTTATCCTAGGTTCTCTACACATATGCTGCTATGTATAATAATCTTTGTAACTGTATCTGTGTATACCTGAATAAACTTACTTACAGTTTGCGGGAAGGAAAAACAAATAACTATTCCCACAAGCAGCCTTCTTGTTGTTCAGCGGGACACCACCGCCATCCCCTGCCACCCTGGACACCACCATCCTAGTATTCGTACGTATTTCATACGCGTCAAAAAAGTCCTCTGAGAGAGTGAATTGTGTTTTGATCTTTAAATTAATATATCTTGTATCTGCCAAGCAATCAAAGTGTTGCTCAAAGTGGCAAGAAAAGGTATAAGCATTTAAGTCTTAGAATTAACGAAGAAAAGATATTAGACAAGACATAACCCGTGGCTGTAATGAAGTGTTACTTTGTACACATAAAAGAGGTAAACATATGTTTGTGTGACTGACTGACTTACTGACTGACTGACTTACTGACTGGACTGACTTACTGACTGAGACTTGACTGACTTACTGACTGACTATGACTTGACTGACTTACTGACTTGACTGACTTACTGAGTGACTTACTGACTGAATGACTGACTGACTTACACTGAATGACTTGACTGACTTACTGAATGACTTGACTGACTGACTGAATGACTTGACTGACTTAGCTGACTTGACTGACTTACTGAATGACTGACTTGACTGACTTACTGACTGACTGACTTGACTGACTGACTGACTTGACTGACTTACTGAATGACTGACTTGACTGACTTACTGACTTGACTGAGTTGACTGACTTACTGACTTGACTGACTGACTGATTGACTTGACTGACTGACTTACTGAATGACTTACTGACTGACTTACTGACTTGACTGGACTTACTGACTGAATGACTTGACTGACTGATTAACTTGACTGACTGACTGACTTACTGACTGACTGACTGACTGACTGACTTGACTGACTTACTGACTGAATGACTTGATTGACTTACTGACTGAATGACTTGACTGACTTACTGACTGAATGACTTGACTGACTTACTGAATGACTTAAAGTTAGACACTCGGTACAACCATCAACTTCAGTACCAGAACCTCTACCATCAACCTCAGCCCAGTAGGGCCACAGCATAACTCTCCACTCTCTTCACAATCATCCACAAACACCAGCACCCACAATTTAAGGTAGATACTATTATTTTTGTTACATTTGTAGTCTTAAGCAGTAAAAACAACATATTACATCACGATAATGAACTACAATTACATATTCACTTTTATTTTTGTAAAATCTGTTGGTCTAAAAAAAAACTTGTTTGGCTTTTTCGGGACTCCCAGGAACGTAACCCTATTTTTCCCATAAGTTCTGTTAATTATTTAACACGAAATTATCTAACACGACTTTTTCAGGAACTTAACTATCGTGCTAAATGACGGTCTACTGTACATTTAAAGCGCTCCAGAGCGATTATTTATTATTATAAATTATTATTACAGTGGACCCCCAGATATCGGCCGAAATTCTATCCTGGATTTTGGCCGGCAACTCGGAAATCAGCCGTATTGGACGCGTCCGCCCGCCCCAAACACCACATGCATGAGTCAGTCTGGCTGTCTCTCTCGGTGAGTGAGCCAGAATGTGTCCTCGATAAGGATTTTAAAGGGTTTGAGGCTGACCCTGACCCTGTCGACCCTCTGCCTGTTGTGGAATCTATTGTGTCTTTGAGGAAGTCTATGGGGTTGGGGGTGAGTGGCGAGCTGCAAGACCTTCATTTGCAACAGCAACAGACCACAGGTGAGAAAATTGGTTCAGAGGAGGAGGAAGAGAGAGGGAAGAAGGTGCCTTTCTTCAGCAATTAAGGACATTTGTGCAAAGTGGAGGGAGGTGCAAAGTTTTGAGGGAAATAGCACCCAGACCATGCTGAAACAAGCCATATCTGCAACATGTTCAGCGACAAAACCTTGTCCCACTTCAGGCAAATCTTAAAGAGACGCCAGAAACAGACCTCTGGACAGTTTTTGTGCGACAGGAGTGCAGTGACTCTCAAACTGGTCCTAGTGCCACTAAAAGACAAAGAAGGGAAGTAACCCTGATAGGGACTTGATACCTGAAGTCCTTATGGAGGGGGATTTCCCTTCCAAACAATAATCAGTACTCCCTCTCTCCTCATCCCTGTCTTCCATACGCCAACAAGAGTCTTCAATAAAGGTAAATGTGATGCTAACCCTTTGACTGTTTCGGTCATATATATATGTCTTACGAGCCAATGTTTTTGATGTATTAATACGCCAAAATTCTAGAGGCTTCAAATCAAACAGGAGAAACCTGGTAGGCCCACATGTGAGAGAATGGGTCTCTATGGTCAGTGTGCACAGTATAAACAAAATCGGGGAGCCAGTGGTGCATTGTGGGAATGCCATTTCAGTAGTCCTTGTTCAGCATGCCTAGCGTTAAGAAATATCCGACTCCCCAGCGAATCTGGGACTCTTCTCTTCCCAAGTAATAGCTCTAACACAGATAGAAGTGTCAGTGAAGATGAATTTCATGGTTTTGAGGAGTTTGTGACCAAAATCAATGCCCAGGATACCAGAAGGAAGAAAGGAAGGGAAAGGGAAAAGAGGAAGTAAAGAAGGTAGGTAAGAAGGAAATAAGTAAGTAAGTGAAGGAAGGAAGGAAGGAAGGAAGGAAGGTAGGTAGGTAGGAAGGAAGGAATGTAGGAAGGAAGGTTGGAAGGAAGGAAGGTAAGAAGGAGGGAAGGAAGGACGACCGTCAACCTAGGATAACCCAAAAAAAGTCAGACAAAGTGACTTGTTTCCATGTGGATGGTGGGGTGGGGAACAAAGCATGGGACCCCATGAGTGTTGACAGGCAGTAAGGGTAGTGAGTGATGTTATAATTTCTCATTTTGACAACAGCCACACCCTGACTCAGCACATTTACAAGTCCACCCACACACAACAACCAGTTTCCAGAAGTTAATAGCAGTTCTAGGAACGTGTCCAGTGACTATATATGTACGTATGTGTATACAGTCAACCCTCCGTTTCGTGATCAATCTGTTCCAGAGGGATCGACTAAAACTGAAATCAACGAAAACTGAAGCCATTTTCTCCATAAGAAATAATATAAATTCAATTAATCCATTTCAGACACCCAGGAGTATTAACAAAAAATATTTTTTAGAGATTAAATATAGATTTACATGCAGAAAAGAATGACAAATAAATATAAAGCACTAATAACATGTATAAATGAACATTTAACATCACACTTACCTTTATTGGCGACTCTTGTTGGTGTATGGAAGATGGAGAGGAGGGAGAGGGAGGAAAGTTTAGTGTTGGGAGGCAAAACAAAATGCTTCAATTTGACGCTAATATCAGCTCTACAGCTTATTTATCTATCACAATTCATCTAATATGACATAATAAACAATATTAATAACAAAGAAACATGATATATACTCTAGAATGAATAAAATACAGTAGATCGTCATTTAGCACAGTAGTTATGTTCCTGAAAATGTCGTGTTAGATAATTTCGTGTTAGATAATTAAAAGAACTTATGGAAAAATAGGATTACGTTCCTGGGAGTCCCTAAAACGCCAAACAAGTTTTTTTTTACACCAACAGATCTTACAAAAATAAAAGTGAATATGTAATTTAGTTCATTATCGTGATGTATTATGTTGTTTTTACTGCTTAAGACTACAAATGTAACAGAAATAATAGTATTTACCTTAAATTGTGGGTGCTGGTGTTTGTGGATGATTGTGAAGAGAGTGGAGAGTTATGCTGTGGCCCTACTGGGCTGAGGTGGATGGTAGAGGTTCTGGTACTGAAGTCAATGGTTGTACTGAGTGTCTAACTTTAAGTCATTCAGTAAGTCAGTCAAGTCATTCAGTAAGTCAGTCAAGTCATTCAGTAAGTCAGTCAAGTCATTCAGTAAGTCAGTCAAGTCATTCAGTAAGTCAGTCAAGTCATTCAGTAAGTCAGTCAAGCCATTCAGTAAGTCAGTCAGTAAGTCAGTAAGTCAGTCAAGTCATTCAGTAAGTCAGTCGTTTCATTCAGTAAGTCAGTCAGTAAGTCAGCTAAGTCAGTCATGTCAGTCAGTCATGCGCCGTCATCAGTAAGTCGGGTCAAGTCATTCAGTAAGTCAGTAAGTCATTAGTAAGTCAGTCAAGTCGGTCAGTAAGTCAGTCAAGTCAGTCAGTAAGTCAGTCGTCATTCAGTAAGTCCATCAAGCCATTCAGTAAGTCAGTCAGTAAGTCAGTAAGTCAGTCAAGTCATTCAGTAAGTCAGTCAAGTCATTCAGTAAGTCAGTCAGTAAGTCAGTCATGTCAGTCAGTAAGTCAGTCATGTCATTCAGTAAGTCAGTCAAGTCATTCAGTAAGTCAGTCAGTAAGTCAGTCAAGTCAGTCAGTAAGTCAGTCACACAAACTTATGTTTACATCTTTTTATGTGTACAAAATAACACTTTACGGTTAGGGTTATGTCTTGTCTAATACAGTGGTACCAACGATGGTCCCCAAACTCACCCCTTTATGTAAGTTTATTTTTTAAATGCTTTTTAAAGTGTAATTTTGGGGGTCTAAAAGGACTAGTCTATTTTACATCATTCCTTATGGGGATAAATTCGTTTGGTAATGGCACTTGAACAGCATTCTGGAATGAAAAAATATCGTAAGTCGGGGTACCACTGTATCTTTGTTTTCTTCTAATTCTAAGACTTAAATGCTTATACCTTTTCTTGCCACTTTGAGCAACACTGGTATGCCTACTGGGTGTCATGATTGCTTGGCAGATACAAGATATAGTAATTTAAATATCAAAATACAATTCACTCTCTCTCATTCTTCACAAACACAGCTGGCTTGTAGCAGAGGACTTTTTTGACGCGTATGAAACACGAATGGTGGGATGGTGGGGTCGGGGGTGGGTGGCTGGGAAGGCGGGTGGTGTCCGCTGAACAACAACAAGGGCCGCTTGGGGAATGGGAATTTGATTTTCCTTCCCGCAAACTGTAGTTTATTCAGGTAACACAGACACAGTTGTAAAGATTATCATATAGCGCATATGTGAGGAACCTAGATAACCCAAAAATGTCAGAGTGACATATTTCCATTGTCTGACTTTTTTGGGTTATCCTAGGTTCTCTACACATATGCTGCTATGTATGATAATCAATGTAACTGTACTCACCTAATTGTGGTTGCAGGGGTCGAGACTCAGCTCCTGGCACCGTGTATCTGAATAAACTTGCTTACTTACAGTTTGCGGGAAGGAAAAACAAATTCCTTTTTCCTCTAAGCACGAGGATTGGGCTTACACTTGAAATCACCTGATGCATTACTGCAAAGGAGCAAGGTGAAGTGATCCTTTGCTGTTTTGAAGCCTGGTGCATTTTTCTCTTGCTGACTGATATATGTTCGTGTTGGCATTTTCTTCCAGAAAACACTTGTCTCGTCAGCATTAAACACTTGGTGTGGCTCATAGCCACCCTCAGTAGGACCCCCACTGACTCAATGGTTTAACCCACCGTGGGCTACCGTGCGCTCAAAATTTTCCCCCCTCCCACGAACTGTGTAATATCATTTTTACATTGTGTTAGATAATAATGTGCCGCAATTCTTCAATCTTGCAATACCCATAACGTGTAACATAATCTTGTGTTATTTTTAAAGCAGGGGACAAGTCGTTACCATCAAATTACCGCCCAATAAGTCTAACATCAATTGTAGGCAAATTATTAGAGTCGATTATAGCTGATAACATAAGAAGCCATCTCGATAGGCATAATTTGATTAATGATACTCAACATGGATTCACTAGGGGCCGTTCCTGCCTAACTAATTTATTAACTTTTTTCAGTAAGGCTTTTGAGGCACTTGATCATGATAAAGAATTCGATATTGTTTATTTGGATTTTAGTAAGGCTTTTGATAGAGTACCACATCAGAGACTGTTAAAGAAAGTGGCTGCTCACGGCATTGGGGGTAAAGTGTTTTCATGGATCGAGTCATGGCTCACCAATAGGAAGCAGAGGGTGCATAAATGGGGTTAAATCGGAGTTGGGATCTGTAACAAGTGGCGTTCCACAGGGGATCGGTTTTGGGCCCGTACAGTATATAAGCTCCTCTGCTCATACGCTGTTATTCTATTCAAGATTGATGGACTGACAACATCGACTCAAGATTGAGGGCCTGACAACCTCACACTTCTCCTGTTCTTCACGATTCTCCTTTGTATGGACTGATGAAGCCACTGTGTGGCGAAACGTTTCCTCAATAAAGATACCCAAGTGTTGCATATGTGTCTAATTTACCAATATATATAAATGACCTTGACGAGGGAATTACTAGTGATATGAGCAAATTCGCTGATGACACGAAGATAGGTAGGATAATCGATTCAGACGTAGATGTCACGGAACTTCAGGAGGATTTAGACAAACTCAATTCCTGGTCAGAAAAATGGCAGATGCAGTTCAATGTAGATAAATGCAAAGTTCTAAAGCTCGGGAATGTTCATAACCCTAGCACCTACCAGCTTAATAATGTTGAACTCAGCCGTACAGAATGCGAAAAGGATTTGGGGGTTATGGTAAGCAGCAACCTCAAACCAAGTCAGCAATGCCTAAGCGTAAGAAATAAAGCAAATAGATTACTGGGATTTATATCAAGAAGTGTAAGCAACAGAAGTCCAGCGGTTATATTACAGCTTTATACAAACAAACAAACAAATTTTATTTCATTGCAGATTACAGTGGACCCCCGAGTTTCGTAAACCCCGGAAATCGTACATTTATGTAAGTATAATATTGTAAGTGCTTGTGGAAAAGTATTTTTGGGGGTCTGAAATAGACTAACCTACGTGACATTTTTCCTTAAGGGAGTAAATTGTTCGGTAATGGCACTTGAGCAGACTTCAGGAGTGAAGTTTTTACGAAACTCGGGGGTCCACTGTACATGGGTATCGGAAGTTACAATGTAAATTGAGTGCAAGGAGAGCCACTGACATGCCATGGCATTAGGGGCAGCTTATTCTAGTCCTTAAAAACTATGTACTTAATATTAGAGAAATTTATTGAGTTTATTCTAGTTAAAAAATTATTTTCAAAATTACAATATGATGAAATTTTACTGTTTAAATTATTATATAATGATATTAGATCTTAGATTGTTACAGGTGTTAAGATTCTTGAATGATAATATTGAATTGAGATTATCTTAAGGAAAATAACATTGAGCATTTTTGACATTAACTTATAATATGAGTAGGGGGTAAACATAATAGTAACATATTATTAAAAATTGAGATTATCGTATAGGAAAGTAACAATGAGCATTTTTCAAAGTAGTTTATAGTATGATCATTTAGGTTTGGGTGAGTAGGTGGTTTTTGAGTTGAGTCTTAAATTGATTTTCAGACAAGATTATCTTAATATTTACTGGTAATGAATTCCAGATTCTGGGGCCCTTTATTGCATAGAATTTTTACATAGGTTGATATGAACACGGGGTATATCAAAAAGTGATCTGTGTCGTGTGTTGTGGTCATGGGTCCTATTAAAGTTGGTGAGGAGAGTTTTGAGCAGAGGGTTTATATTAGAGTGTAAAGTTTTATATATGTAGTAGGCATCAAGAGTAAGTATGAATGTTCTTTACGGTGAGTAGTTTGA
>WNWK01023528.1:0-30981 GCA_009830355.1 Cherax destructor
TCAATATATTTATAGATGGGGTTGTAAGACAAGTGAATGCGAAGGTCTTGGCAATAGGTGTGGGGTTAAAAGATAAAGAATCAAATACAAAGTGGGAGTTGTCAGAGTTCCTTTTTGCTGAAGACACTGTGCTTTTGGGAGATTCTGAAGAGAAGTTGCAGAGGTTGGTGGATGAATTTGGTAGGGTGTGTAAAAGAAGAAAATTGAAAGTGAATATAGGAAAGAGTAAGGTGATGAGGATAACAAAAAGATTAGGTGACGAAAGATTGGATATCAGATTGGAGGGAGAGAGTATGGTATGGAGGAGGTGAATGTATTCAGATATTTGGGAGTGGACATGTCAGCGGATGGGTCTATGAAGGATTAGGTGAATCATAGAATTGATGAGGGGAAAAGGGTGAGTGGAGCACTTTGGAGTCTGTGGAGACAAAAAACCTTGTCCATGGAAGTAAAGAGGGGAATGTATGAGAGTATAGTTATACCAACACTCTTATATGGGTGTGAAGCATGGGTGATGAATGTTGCAATGAGGAGAAGGCTGGAGGCAGTGGAGATGTCATGTCTGAGGGCAATGTGTGGTGTGAATATAATGCAGAGAATTCGGAGTTTGGAAATTAGGAGGAGGTGCGGGATTACCAAAACTATTATCCAGAGAGCTGAGGAGGTGTTGTTGAGGTGGTTCGGACATGTAGAGAGAATGGAACGAGACAGAATGACTTCGAGAGTGTATAAATCTGTAGTGGAGGGAAGGCGGGGTAGGGGTCGGCCTAGGAAAGGTTGGAGGGAGGGGGTAAAGGAGGTTTTGTGTGCGAGGGGCTTGGACTTCCAGCAAGCATGTGTGAGCGAATTTGATAGGAGTGAATGGAGACAAATGGTTTTTAATACTTGACGTGCTGTTGGAGTGTGAGCAAAGTAACATTTATGAAGGGATTCAGGGAAACCGGCAGGCCGGACTTGAGTCCTGGAGATGGGAAGTACAGTGTCTGCACTCTGAAGGAGGGGTATTAATGTTGCAGTTTTATAACTGTAGTGTAAAGCACCCCTCTGGCAAGACAGTGATGGAGTGAATGATGATGAAAGTTTTTCTTTTTCAGGCCACCCTGCCTTGGTGGGAATCAGCCAATGTGTTACTAATAAAAAAAAAAAAAAAGTGGAGTATACGTAACAGTAGCACAAATCGATTCACTTATATTATATCACTGAAACCTGGTGTTGCAATCAGGCAGTCTGTCGACCAGTATGATTTGCCAAGGTGCTTATACACATGTGGCATAAGCATTATTGTGGCAAAGAAAAGATACATCTCAGCCACAGTTGCCTCTTTCCACCTGTTGAGGTGTGATGTTGTTGAAAGTATTGTGTTTGTCATGGTGTACTCGTAGTATCTGTTGCTTTCCCTGACAATAATTTCCATCAGGGGATCGTCAAAAAATAACTCGAAACATTCCAGTTCAGTGGCATTGTTCCCAAGTGGACAAGATGGGCGTATTCCACTTCGACTTTCATCAAACTGATGGGGATTGGGAATAAAATTGTTAGCTTCCTGCCAATCCCAGGTGCGGTCTGCTGGTGGGTACTGGATATTTACAGGTGGTTGTGGGGGTTGTGGTTGCAGGGTGAGGATGGCCTTTGTTGTAGCTGAGCTGACTCAGCGGCGTCGGTGCCAGCATGGTCCACTGCTGGTGCCTCATGCCTGGCACCACCACCATTACCACTACCAGATGCATGCACATTTCTCATTCTAATTGCAACACTATCATCTTCATTTTCACTATCACTTCCTGTTATACGCCCACGGGATGTACTCCGAGATGTACTCCTTCCCCTTGGAACAGCATATGGCACGCTACCAGAGCGCATATACCGTCGTATATACTGACGCTTAACTGGAGAATATTCTGCTCCACTCTCGCTACTGGAACTGTTTTGAAGAGCTTGGAGTTCATATTCACTATCACTATCATCACCATTGCTCACATCAGAGTCCGAGATATGAGTAAATAACAGTTTCCTCTTTCGTTCTGGTACAATTGAGTGTGAACAAGATTCCACAGCACCGGAGGTGGACAGCTGAGGGTCGTCTGGGTTTTCCTCAATATTACCGGTATTATGGTTATTAGTTTCGGTGACAACCTCCTCAAAACCTTGAAACTCATCATCACTGACACTCCCATCGGTGTTAGAACTGTCACTGGGGAACAAAAGTGTTCCAATTCGCCAAGGAGTGAGGAGTTTCTTACCGCAAGGCATGGTGAACAAGGTGTACTAACATGGCATTCCCACAATGCACCACTGGGTCCCCGATTTTTTTCCTACTGCGCACACTGACCACGCAGACCCATTCTCTCACCACTAGGCCTACCAGCCATTTCACGCTTAATTTGAAGCCGCTAGAATTTATGCGTCCTAGTACGTGAAAAACCCCAGCGCGTAAGCCGTACTAGGACGACCGAAACCCCGAAAGGGTTAAAATACATTACATATTTAGGTATGCATACTGGTCAGAGAGCCCATGGTACGTCTGAGTCGTTGGTAAACGAGTACGTCGCTAAGTGAGGAGAGGCTGTATTGTTATTTATGTGCTACATCACAACTATAAATCTTATTAACTATGAAACTTTTTCTTACCTCACAGTAGTAATAAGGTAAAATAATGAATAATTAAAATTTACCACTCTGTCTAGCCTTAAGTATAGTCTTTAAGTACAGTAGGGCCTTGCTGTACGGCATTTTGCTTTACAGTACAGTGGTACCTCGAGTTACGATGGTCCCCAAAATCGCCCTTTTATGTAAGTTTATTTTTTTAAATGCTTTTGTAAGTATATTTTTGGGGGTGTAAAAGGACTAGTCTATTTTACATTATTCCTTATGGGGATAAATTCGTTTGGTAATGGCACTTGAACAGCATTCTCGAACAAAAAAATATCGTAACTCGAGGTACCACTGTATTTTGCTTTACGGCATTTCGCTAATACGGATATTTCAAATTATGACCAAAACTGATTATACAGCTCCCCCCAACCCCACCTGCCTCGCTAATACAGCCTCCGCGTGCCACTGTTTGTTTACATTCTCTGTTAGCTCCACGTCTCTCCATTATGTCTGGAAACTTTCCAAAATTTCAAGCATTTTAAATTTATTGTGTGTTTTATACTCTGATAATTATACTTATGTGTATCTGTACCTAAATAAACTTACACACTGTGCTGGCATGCAGGTACACATTAAAATCACTAAGAGTGTCTCACTAGTCTTGACACCACAAGAATAATAATAATAATAATAATTGCTATGGGGTGCTTTAAATTTTTTTTTTTTTTTTTTTCAACAAGTCGGCCGTCTCCCACCGAGGCAGGGTGACCCAAAAAGAAAGAAAATCCCCAAAAAGAAAAAACTTTCATCATCATTCAACACTTTCACCACACTCATACATAATCACTGTCTTTGCAGAGGAGCTCAGATACTACAGCTGAGAAAAGTCCTCCCAGCTGTCACTATCTCAGACCCTCCTTTAAAGTGCAGGCATTGTACTTCCCATTTCCAGGACTCAAGTCCAACTAAATCAATTAACTGGTTTCCCTGAATCCCTTCACACAATGTTACCCTGCTCACACTCCAACAGATCGTCATGTCCCAAAACCATTCGTCTCCATTCACTCCTATCTAACACGCTCACACATGCTTGCTGGAAGTCCAAGCCCCGCCCACAAAACCTCCTTTACCCCTTCCCTCCAACCTTTCTAGGACGACCCCTACCCCGCCTTCCTTCCCTACAGATTTATACGCTCTCCAAGTCATTCTACTTTGATCCATTCTCTCTAAATGACCAAACCACCTCAACAACCCTCTTCAGCCCTCTGACAAATACTTTTAGTAACTCCACACCTTCTCCTAATTTCCACATTCCGAATTTTCTGCATAATATTTACACCACACATTGCCCTTAGACAGGACATCTCCACTGCCTCCAGCCTCCTCCTCGCTGCAGCATTTGCAACCCATGCTTCACACCCATATAAGAGTGTTGGTACCACAATACTTTCGTACATTCCCTTCTTTGCCTCCATGGATAACGTTTTTGTCTCCACAGATACCTCAATGCACCACTCACCTTTTTCCTTCATCAATTCTATGGTTAACCTCATCCTTCATAAACCCATCTGCTGACACATCAACTCCCAAATATCTGAAAACATTTACTTCTTCCATAATCCCTCTCTCCAATGTGATATCCAATTTTTCTTTATTTAAATCGTTTGATACCCTCATCACCTTACTCTTATCTATGTTCACTTTTAACTTTCTACCTTTACACACTCTCCCAAACTCGTCCACTAACCTTTGCAACTTTTCTTTAGAATCTCCCATAAGCACAGTATCATCAGCAAAAAGTAACTGTGTCAACTCCCATTTGCATTTAATTCTCCATAATTTAATCCCACCCCTCTCCCCAACACCCTAGCATTTACTTCTTTACAACCCCATCTATAAATATATTAAACAACCATGGTGACATTACACAACCCTGTCTAAGACCTACTTTTACCGAAGTAATCTCCTCTCTCCTACACACCCTAACCTGAGCCTCACTATCCTCATAAAAACTCTTTACAGCCTTCAGTAACTTACTACCTATTCCATACACTTGCAACATTTGCCACATTGCCCCCCTATCCACTCTATCATATGCCTTTTCTAAATCCATAAATGCAATAAAAACTTCTCTACCTTTATCTAAATACTGTTCACATATATGCTTCACTGTAAACACTTGATCTACACATCCCCTACCCACTCTAAAGCCTCCTTGCTCATCTGCAATCCTACTCTCTGTCTTACCTCTAATTCTTTCAATAATAACCCTGCCATACACTTTACCTGGTATACTCAGTAAACTTATTCCCCTATAATTTTTACACTCTCTTTTATCCCCTTCCCTTTATATAAAGGAACTATACATGCTCGCTGCCAATCCCTAGGTACCTTCCCTCTTTCATACATTTATTAAACAAAAATACCAACCACTCCAGCACTATATCCCCCTGCTTTTAACATTTCTGTCATGATTCCGTCAATTCCAGCTGCTTTACCCCCTTTCATTCTACGTAATGCCTCACGCACCTCCCCACACTCACATCCTGCTCTTCTTCACTCCTAAACGATGTTGTACCTCCCTGGCCAGTACATGAAATTATCGCCTCCCTCTTTTCATCGACATTTAAAAGTTCCTCAAAATATTCCCGCCATCTACCCAATACCTCCAGCTCCCCATCTACTAACTCCCTACTCTGTTTTTAACTGACAAATCCATTCGTTCCCTAGGCTTTCTTACCTTGTTTATCTCACTCCAAAATTTTTCTTGTTTTCAGCAAAATTTCTTGACAGAGCCTCTCCCGTTCTTTCATCCGCTCTTCTTTTGCACTCTCTCACCACTCTCTTCACCTTTCTTTTACTCTCCATATACTCTGCTCTTCTACTAACACTTCTGTTTTGTAAAAACCTCTCATAAGCTACCTTTTTCTTTTATCACACCCTTTACTTCTTCATTCCACCACTCACTCCTCTTTCCTCCTGCACCCACCCTCCTATAACCACAAACTTCTGCCCCACATTCTAATACTGCATTTTTAAAACTATCCCAACTTTCTTCAACCCCCACTACTCCTACTTGCACTAGCCCACCTTTCTGCCAATAGTTGCTTATATCTCACCCTAACTTCCTCCTCCCTTAGTTTATACACTTTTACCTCTCTCTTACTTGCTGTTGCCATTTTCCTTTTGTCCCATCTACCTTTTACTCTAACTGTAGCTACAACCAAATAATGATCTGATATATCCGTTGCCCCTCTATAAACATGTACATCCTGAAGCCTACTCATCAACCTTTTATCCACCAATACATAATCCAACAAACTACTTTCCTTACGTGCTATATCATACCTTGTATATTTATTTATCCTCTTTTTCATAAAATATGTATTACTTATTACCAAACCTCTTTCTACACATAGCTCAATTAATGGCTCCCCATTTACATTTACCCCTGGCACCCCAAATTTACCTACTACTCCATCCACAACATTTTACCCACTTTAGCATTAAGATCCCCAACCACAATTACTCTCACTTGGTTCAAAACTCCCACACACTCACTCAACATTTCCCAAAATCTCTCTCTCTTCTACACTTCTCTCTTCTCCAGGTGCATAAACACTTACTATAACCCACTTTTCACATCCAACCTTTATTTTACTCCACATAATCCTTGAATTTATACATTTATATTCCTTCTTTACCTGCCATAACTGATTATTCAACATTATTGCCACTCCTTCTTTAGCTCTAACTCTATTTGAAACCCTGATCTAATCCCATTTATTTCTCCCCACTGAAACTCTCCTACCCCCTTCAGCTTTGTCTCACTTAAAGCCAGGACATCCAGCTTCTTTTCATTCATAACATCTACAATCATCTCTTTCTTATCATTCGCACAACATCCACGCACATTCAAACATCCCACTTTGACGATTTTCTTTTTCTTCTTTTTAGTAAGCTATACAGGAAAAGGGGTTACTAGCCCATTGTTCCCGGCATTTTAGTTGACTTTTACAACACGCATGGCTTACGGAGGAAAGATTCTTATTCCACTTCCCCATGGATATGAAAGGGAAAAGCAATAAGAACAAGAACTATTAAGATAAAATCAAAGAAAACTCAGATGAGTGTGTATACAATAAACGTGTACATGTTTGCGTAGTGTGACCTAAGTGTAAGTAGAAGTAGCAAGACGTACCTGAAATCTTGCATGTTTATGAGACAGAAAAAAAGACACCAGCAATCCTACCATCATGTAAAACAGTTTCAGGTTTCTGTTTCACAGTCACCTGGCAGGATGGTAGTACCTCCCTGAGTGGTTGCTGTCTACCAACCTAAATGTCTTATGTTAATATAGACATTTTCATTAATCCATCTATGATATTTTTTGTTCAAAATTATACAGGAAACATGCTAAATACTACTTCACTATGACGCTATTATCAACTCAACAGCTTATTTATCTATCACAATTCATCTTATATGACAAAATAAACAATATAAATAATAAAAACGTGATATACACTCTAGAATGAATAAAATATGCATGTCATTACGAATGTGGAGGCGGGGGAGGACGGTGGTGGTGGGCATTCTTGCTCCAGCTATGAAAACATCCCATTCTTTCCTCCTTTAGACATGTTAGTATAAGAAAAAACGGAGTTTGTAATGCTAACTGCATTAGATGACTTCTTTCATAAGAAAACCATAATATACATATGAACAGGTGTACGTACACCATTTACATACCTTGCAGAAGACAGGCAGAGCGGCTTATGCTGTCAGGAGTTTATTTCGTTTCGTCCTTTTTCTATCGCTTAATCGCTACACTCTTAATGTTACACTTAATGCTACACTTTGTCACTGAACTTAACTGCTTTAAACTCCACAACTTGTGCCTGTGCTGGCATGCAGGAACACATTAAAATCACTAAGAGTGTGTTATTAGTCTTGAAGATGCCATATTAATAACGATAATAATAACACAATAATAATCACTCTGAGGCATATAAAACATTAATATAAACATTTTGCTTTATCCATTTATGATATTTTTTCAAAATTATATAATAAACACGCTACGTAACATATAAACATATAAATTAACATAAATATGAGATGTTTTTCCAGTCGGCTTCACAGAACGAACATAATCAATTCGTGTCCAGGCTAGTAACAGCAACAACAACAATAACTGGTTTGTTTACAAAACTCACGAACCTTCTACACTCTCTTTCTCTCTCATTTATTCATTTAATCTTGTTTACTCACCTCTCACTCTACATTAAGGCTGCCTCTACCACTGCCTCTACTCATACAAGCAATTGTTGATTTGCTTTTGCCACACATCCTGGCAAGCTCCACAAGTCGCACACCACTCGTATTTTTGTATAATATCCTTCTTCACTTCTATGCTGTTCCTCACTTTCTTTACCAGAGGGGTGCCACTAGGAAGTTTCTTTGGGCCCATGGTAGCTTATTTCACAGTCGCACTTAATGAACAAGCACCAAACACAATGAATTAATTGTGAAATGTTTGGATGAGCGCGCAGGGTAATGTTCACTCTTGAGGATAAACAAAGCCAGACTGAATCACGACGCCTGCACGGGGAGGCGCGCAGGCGTGAGGCAGGCGGACAGGTCTGGTATGCGGTTCGAAACATGGGGCACATTCAATACTCGGGACAAAATTGGTTCGAAAAAAGCGTTCCAAACTCAAATCGTTCGATACTCGATGCGTTCGAAACTCAGGGTTCCACTGTACTTGTATAGGCCTATTTGTACTCTGTAAGCATATAATAGGCTATATAGAAACAAAATATTTTTCTCTTATGTTGGTGCAGCAATGTTTTGTGCATTAATGTCACCTTCTTTAGAGGCTCTACAGTGTCACCCGGGGTGGTCCCCCCCGCTCCCCTTATGACGCTCCACTGGTGTGCAGCAATATTCCAGCCTAGATAGAACAAGCGATCTGAAGAGTGTCATCGTGGCCTTGGCATCCCTAGTTTTGAAGGTTCTCATTATCCATCCTGTCATTTTTCTACCAGATGTGGTAGATACAATGTTGTGGTCTTTGAAAGTGAGATCCTCTGACATTATCACTCCCAGGCCCTTTACATTAGTTTTTTGCTCTATTATGTGGTTGGAATTTGTTTTATACTCCAATATAGTTTTAATTTCCTCACGTTTTCTATATCATATATTACGGAGGAAGAATTCTTTTCGACTTCCCCATGGAGATAAGAGAAAATAAAAAAGAACAAGAACTATTAACCCTTAAACGGTCCAAACGTATATATACGTTCTTACCGCTAGTGCCCCAAACGTATATGTATATACTTTTTATTTTTCCTGCCTCCAAATTTGGCATGATTGGCCTGAGATGCTTGGTCAGCATAGAATGGGTCTTAACACTCGGTGTGCATTGTATTAAAAAACTCTGGGACCACTTAGTACCTTGTGGGAGCACCAGTTAAATTGAGCGCCAGCTAGAGCAAACAGTGCGGCAAACACCAAGGATTCACTGATGTCATGTCATATTAACACTCCCCTTTTAAGAGGAAAGTGATGTCGGCAGGCTGGCTGGCTGGCTGGCTGGCTGATTGGCTGTCTCTATCTCCGTCTGTCTGTCTCTATCTATCTCTGTCTCTTTGTCTCTATCTCACAGGAACACATACGTAAATACAATTATAAATAGTGTAAATTACGTAGGATAACTAAAAAAATCCAGACAAAGTGATACAGTGTGCTTGTGATCATGTGTAATACCAGTTGGTTCATGAGCTACTCTGTGAGACAAGAAGACAGAAAGAAAGACACATACAGGCAGACAGAAAGACAGACACACAAACAGACAGGTTTGTGTAACACAAATAAAGGGAAGCAGTGTACACTCATCAAATGTCACCACTGTCATTAATGGAGTGATAAGAAAAGATAAGACGAGCTCACCCCTCATCAAATGTCACCACAGTCATTACTGAAGTGATAAGATAAGATAAGATGAGCTCATCAAATGTCACCACTGTCAGCAGTGGAGATAAGATAAGGCAGTGACACATGTCTTACATCATGCTTTAAGGAACTTATTATTATTTATTTTTTCAACAAGTCGGCCGTCTCCCACCAAGGCAGGGTGACCCAAAAAGAAAGAAAATCCCCAAAAAGAAAATACTTTCATCATCATTCAACACTTTCACCACACTCATACATAATCACTGTCTTTGCAGAGGCGCTCAGATACGACAGCTGAGAATAGTCCCTCCCAGCTGTCACTATCCCAGACCCCTCCTTTAAAGTGCAGGCATTGTACTTCCCATTTCCAGGACTCAAGTCCAACTAAATCGATTAACTGATTTCCCTGAATACCTTCACAAAATGTTACCCTGCTCACACTCCAACAGATTGTCATGTCCCAAAAACCATTCGTCTCCATTCACTCCTATCTAACACGCTCACACATACTTGCTGGAAGTCCAAGCCCCTCGCCCACAAAACTTCCTTTACCCCCTCCCTCCAACCTTTTCTAGGCAACCCCTACCCCGCCTTCCTTCCCCTACAGATTTATACGCTCTCCAAGTCATTCTACTTTGATCTATTCTCTCTAAATGACCAAACCACCTCATACTTTTAGTAACTCCACACCTTCTCTTAATTTCCACATTCCGAATTTTCTGCATAATATTTACACCACACATTGCCCTTAGACAGGACATCTCCACTGCCTCCAGCCTCCTCCTCCTCGCTGCAGCATTTGCAACCCATGCTTCACACCCATATAAGAGTGTTGGTACCACTATACTTTCGTACATTCCCTTCTTTGCCTCCATGGATAACGTTTTTTGTCTCCACAGATACCTTAACGCACCACTCACCTTTTTTCCTTCATCAATTCTATGGTTAACCTCATCCTTCATAAACCCATCCGCTGACACGTCAATTCCCAAATATCTGAAAACATTTACTTCTTCCATAATCCCTCTCTCCAATGTGATATCCAATTTTTCTTTATATAAATCGTTTGATACCCTCATCACCTTACTCTTATCTATGTTCACTTTCAACTTTCTACCTTTACACACACTCCCAAACTCGTCCACTAACCTTTGCAACTTTTCTTCGGAATCTTCCATAAGTACAGTATCATCAGCAAAAAGTAACTGTGTCAACTCCCATTTTGCATTTAATTCCCCATAATTTAATCCCACCCCTCTCCCCAACACCCTAGCATTTACTTCTTTTACAACCCCATCTATAAATATATTAAACAACCACGGTGACATTACACATCCTTGTCTAAGACCTACTTTTACCGGGAAGTAATCTCCCTCTCTCCTACACACCCTAACCTGAGCCTCACTATCCTCATAAAAACTCTTTACAGCCTTCAGTAACTTACTACCTATTCCATACACTTGCAACATTTGCCACATTGCTCCCCTATCCACTCTATTATTATTATTATTATTATTATTATGCACTATTATTATTATTATTATTATTATTATTATTATTATTATTATTATGCACTATCATTACACCTAATATTAGTGTCAGAACAAAGATTGGCTATGAAATCACAAGAACTACTATAAATTGTAATTATCAGAACATAAAAATTATATAAAATAATATAAAAAAAAGAGAAAAAAAGGTATATTGGCAACACTTCTGCAAGCAGCAGGACTTGATGTTGCCGTCAGGTGAGCATTCAGTGCCAACTTAGCAACCTCATATCTTGGTAAGTACTGACCTTAATTTTTTTTTATCCTATAACACTTAGAAAAATGCGCTCTTTATTTCTACATAAAAAAAACCAATTTTTCAATAAGATCAAACTCAAAATATAATCAATTTGAATGTATACCTACTGTAACTTAGTTCATTAGAATAAAAAAAAATAATTTAATTTTAGATTTAGTAGTAGCATTGGTAATAACAGTATTGACAGTGGTAGTAACTATTATACTTTAATAAATGAAATATAAAAATAATGTAAATCTAATAATAAACTATTTTAAATCTGCAAATTTTTGAGTGTGTAGAGACTAGAGTGTATATGGAAGCCTCACTTTCACAGGTTTAGGAAGCTTAGGAGCTTTTTTTCTCTTTCGAGTTGGTGCAGCACGAGTGGAGTAGGTGTCATCATCATCATCATCAGGTTCTTCTTCTTCTTCTTCTAAGAATGCTGTGTCATCAAAGTAGAAAGGTTCCTGTGAAAGAAAAAAAATCAATGAAATATTTGTAAAACAGGCTACCATATTGTCTGGAGTAAAAATTCTAATAACAATAAAACCGTCATAATTGTTAGGGAGATGTGCCTTGTCACATCTATGGAAGAATCTGTGAAGTGAATATTTTCTGAGAGTATTTTGATTTGAAATTAAATACTGAGTAGAAATAAATGTTATTATACCTGAAATAATAAACGAAAAGCCTTACACTGACACAACAAACAACAGATTGAACCTCTCACCACTGGTGTCTTACACTGACACCATGAACAAAAGATTGAACCTCTCACCACCAGTGTCTTACACTGACACAATGAACAATAGATTGAGCCTCTCACCACTGGTGCCTAACACTGACACCATGAACGATAGATTGAACCTCTCACCACTGGTGTCTTACACTGACACAATGAACAATAGATTGAACCTCTCACCACTGGTGCCTAACACTGACATCCTGAACAATAGATTGAACCTCTCACCACCAGTGTCTTACACTGACACAATGAACAATAGACTGAACCTCTCACCACCAGTGTCTTACACTGACACAATGAACAATAGATTGAACCTCTCACCACTGGTGCCTAACACTGACACAATGAACGATAGATTGAACCTCTCACCACTGGTGTCTTACACTGACACCATGAACAATAGACTGAATCTTTCACCACTGGTGTCTAACACTGGCACCATGAATGAATGAACCTCTCACCACTGGTGTCTTACACTGACACAATGAACAATAGATTGAACCTCTCACCACTGGTGCCTAACACTGACACCATGAACAATAAATTGAACCTCTCACCACTGGTCTTACACTGACACAATGAATGATAGATTGAACCTCTCACCACTGGTGTCTTACACTGACACCATGAACGATAGATTGAACCTCTCATTACTGGTGTCTTACATTGACACCATGAACGATAGATTGAACCTCTCACTACTGGTGCCTAACACTGACACAATGAATGATAGACTGAACCTCTCACCACTGGTGCCTAACACTGACATCATGAACAATAGATTGAACCTCTCACCACCAGTGTCTTACACTGACACCATGAACGATAGACTGAACCTCTCACTACTTGTGTCTTATATTGACACAGTGAACGACAGATTGAACCTCTCACCACTGGTGCCTAACATGATAGATTGAACCTCTCACCACTTTTGCCTAACATGATAGATTGAACCTCTCACCACTGGTTACTAACACTGACACAATGAATGATTGATTGAACCTCACACCACTGGTACCTAACACTGACACAATGAACGATAGATTGAACCTCTCACCACTGGTGTCTTACATTGACATCATTAACAATGGATTGAACCTCTACCACCAGTGTCTTACACTGACACCATGAATGATAGATTAAACCTCTCACCACTGGTGTCTTACCCTGACAAACTGCACCATTAATAAAACAAATAGCAGATGTTTCTGTAATAAAATTGCCTTTTTACTTTAAAATTCAACAAATGCATGAAAAATAAAACTGAGAGTAGCAGCATTAAGCAAGCCACTCTTACAGTGAAAGCATCATTGCAATTAGCACAGGTGTTATCAGCAATATAGTTGGTGCACAACATTTTCACAACCACATCTCATCTGAGCACATTTGGATCCTTGTGCTGGGTAAAAATCTTTGACTGAAATTTCATTGAAAATCAAGGGTGTCACGGTATAGAGCCCTCATAAATCCAATATTATAACCTGGTTAAGATATTAGTGCATGGGAGTGAACCTCATTTGTTATCTGTGACATGCTATACTTCTATACTATAGGAGGGGTGGTGGTATTGCAGTTTCACAGGGCATCTGAGCTGTAATGTCAGTGCGCCTCTTGTAAGATAGTGATGGAGTGATGAAAACGTTTCTTCATTTTTGGGTTGCCTTACCTCAGTGAGAGATGGCTGGAAGTCCAAGCCCCTCGCCCACAAAACCTCCTTTACCCCCTCCCTCCAACCTTTTCAAGGACGACCACTACCCCGACTTCCTTTCCCTACAAATTTATACGCTCTCCAAGTCATTCTACTTTGATCCATTCTCTCTAAATGATCAAACCACCTCAACAACCCCTCTTCAGCCCTCTGACTAATACTTTTAGTAACTCCACACCTCCTCCTAATTTCCACACTCCGAATTCTCTGCATAATATTTACACCACACATTGCCCTTAGACAGGACATCTCCACTGTCTCCAGCCGCCTCCTCGCTGCAGCATTTACAACCCAAGCTTCACACCCATATAAGATTGTTGGTACCACTATACTTTCACACATTCCCTTCTTCGCCTCCATGGATAACGTTTTTTGTCTCCACAGATACCTCAACGCACCACTCACTTTTTTTCCTTCATCAATTCTATGGTTAACCTCATCCTTCATAAACCCATCCGCTGACAAGTCAACTCCCAAATACGTATCTGAAAACATTCACTTCTTCCATACTCCCTCTCTCCAATGTGATATCCAATTTTTCTTTATCTAAATCATTTGATACCCTCATCACCTTACTCCTATCTATGTTCACTTTCAACTTTCTACCTTTACACACCCTCCCAAACTCGTCCACTAACCTTTGCAACTTTTCTTTGTTTCATATATACGTACTCTGACAATAATACTTATGTGTACCTGTACCTAAGTAAACTTACGCACTGTGCTTGCATGCAGGTACACATTAAAATCACTAAGAGTGTCTTATTAGTCTCAAAAATGCCATATTAATAATGATAATAAAATGCAATAATAATCACTCTGAGGCGAATTAAATGTCCACCTCCACACCTGCATCAAAGTACACAGTACCTCAACCACACAATTACATTATCATCACTGTTTTTCTACAATTTAGATACCTATTTAAAATTTGGTTGGCATAATTATATCTAGGGGAAGAGGGGATCTATTGAACATAACCCTATTTTCCCCATATGTTCTTCAGTTCAATTTACACAATTTTTTATTACACGCTGTTTCCAGAAACGTAACTACAAAGTTATCCAAAGATCTACCTGGAGGTTGCTCCAGGGGTCAATGCCCCTGCCACCCAGTCTTCGACCAGACTTCCTGGTGGATCAGGGCCTGATCAACCAGGCTGTTACTGCTGGCTGCATGCAATTCAAAGTATGAACCATAGCCCGGCTGATTGGGCATCAACTTTAGGCATGTGTCCAGTTCCCTCTTGAAGACAGTCAGTCTATTGGTAATCTCCATTATGTATGACAGGAGGCTGTCGAACAGTCTTGGATCCCAGATACTTAGTATTTTTTCTTAGTGTACTTGTGGTGCCCCTGCTTTTTACTGGGGGATGTTGCACCATCTGCCAAATCTTTTGCTTTTGTAGGGAGTGATTTCTGAGTGCAGATTTGGGACCAGACCCTCTAGGATTTTTTAGATGTAGATTATGATGCATTTTTCTCCCCTGCATTTCAGAGAGTACAAGTCAAGGAACTTCAAACATTCTCAGTAATTAAGGTACTTCACCGAACTTATACGTACAGTGAAGGTTCTCTGTACATTCTCTAGATCTGCAATTTCACCTGCCTCAGATGGGCCTGTTAGTGTACAGCAGTATTCCAGCCTAGACAGATACTTGTCCAGTTTCCTCTTGAAGATTTATACAATTGTCCCAGCAATGTTTCTAATATCTTCTGGTAAAATACTGAATAGTCTGGGACCATGGATGTTGATACAATGTTCTCTTATTGTGCCCACAGCACCCCTGCTTTCCACTGTGTTTATTTTGAACTTCTTCACAAATCTATCATTCAATACACACACAACCCGCACATAGAAAAGAGGAGCTTACGACGACGTTTCAGTCCGACTTGGATCATTTACAAAGTCACACTAACACAAAGGACAGGTGGAAGGGGTTATATATAGGCAGGCAGACAGGAAAGGGCACAAACAAGTGGTGGAGGGGTAATAGTGGAAGTAGTAGTGGTAGTGGAAGTAGTAGTAGTCGTGGAGTCAGTCATATTCTAGGAAAGGAGCACTGCAATGAAGCTGGCGGCCCGCATAGGGTAAGGACAAGAACACAGAGGAAAAAATTAAAATCAAATCAAATAAAGAAGGACAAATACAAGGCAAAAGAAAAGAAAGAAAACCCAGAGGAGAAAGAAGAAAGAGGAGAAGGGGGAAGAGATAGAAGGAATCAGGTTAAGTCACGGGTGTTCTGAAGTTTGGAGCACTTAACAATGTAATGGGAGAGGAAAGCATCTTTTCTGTCATGTCAGAAATCACAGTCATCCTACTGATTGGTCTTCTGCTATAACTGTCTACCCTACGTCCAACTTTCACAGTCGCCATCTGGTTGAATCCTCCCTTATACACAACTTTCCCTGTATGAATCTTAGCGCTGGCTTTGTCTCTGTAGATGCTTTCCTCTCCCATTACATTGTTAAATGCTCCAAACTTCAGAACACCCATAACTTAACCTGATTCCTTCTATCTCTTCCCCCTTCTCCTATTTCTTCTTCCTCCTCTGGGTTTTCTTTCTTTTCTTTTGCCTTGTATTTGTCCTTCTTTATTTTATTTTATTTTCATTTTTTCCTCTGTGTTCTTGTCCTTAATATATGCGGGCCGCCAGCTTCATTGCAGTGCTCCTTTCCTAGAATATGACTGACTCCACTACTACTACTTCCACTACCACTACTACTTCCACTATTACCCCTCCACCACTTTCTTGTGTCCTCCCCTGTCTGCCTGCCTATATATAACCCCTTCCACCTGTCCTTTGTGTTAGTGTGACTTTGTAAATGGTCCAAGTTGGACCGAAACGTCGTTGTAAGCTCCTCTTTTCTATGTGCGGGTTGTGTGTGTATTGTTCCAGTCACGGTATTGTGCCTTTTTTGTTATCTATCATTCAAGTATGTTACGGCAGTGTGTAGATTTTGGATTAGACCCTCAAGTACTTTTTGCGTACATATTATCATCTGTTGAACAAGGGGGCTTTAGGAAAGGTAGGGGGTGTGTAGACCAAGTGTTTACAGTGAAACACATAGGTGAACAGTATTTAGATAAAGGTAAAGAGGTTTTTGTGGCATTTATGGATTTGGAAAAGGCGTATGATAGGGTGTATGATAGGCAATGTGGCAGATGTTGCAGGTGTATGGAATAGGAGGTAGGTTACTGAAAGCAGTGAAGAGTTTTTATGAGGATAGTGAGGATCAGGTTAGAGTGTGTAGGAGAGAGGGAGATTATTTCCCAGTAAAAGTAGGCCTTAGACAAGGATGTGTGATGTCACCGTGGTTGTTCAATATATTTATAGATGGGGTTGTAAGAGAAGTGAATGCGAGGGTCTTGGCAAGAGGTGTGGGGTTAAAAGATAAAGAATCAGATACAAAGTGGGTGTTGTCACAGTTGCTTTTTGCTGATGACACTGTGCTTTTGGGAGATTCTGAAAAGAAGTTGCAGAGGTTGGTGTATGAATTTGGTAGGGTATGTAAAAGAAGAAAATTGAAAGTGAATATAGGAAAGAGTAAGGTGATGAGGATAACAAAAAGATTAGGTGACGAAAGATTGGATATCAGATTGGAGGAAGAGAGTATGGAGGAGGTGAATGTATTCAGATATTTAGGAGTGGACATGTCAGCAGATGGGTCTATGAAGGATGAGGTGAATCATAGAATTGATGAGGGGAAAAGGATGAGTGGTGCACTTCGGAGTCTGTGGAGACAAAGAACTTTGTCCATGGAAGTAAAGAGGGGAATGTATGAGAGTATAGTTATACCAACACTCTTATATGGGTGTGAATCATGGGTGATGAATGTTGCAACGAGTAGAAGGCTGGAGGCAGTGGAGATATCTTGTCTGAGGTCAATGTGTGGTGTGAATATAATGCAGAGAATTCGTAGTTTGGAAATTAGGAGGAGGTGCGGGATTACCAAAAGTATTATCCAGAGGGCTGAGGAGGGGTTGTTGAGGTGGTTCGGACATGTAGAGAGAATGGAACGAAACAGAATGACTTCGAGAGTGTATAAATCTGTAGTGGAGGGAAGGTGGGGTAGGGGTCGGCCTAGGAAAGGTTGGAGGGAGGGGGTAAAGGAGGTTTTGTGTGCAAGGGGCTTGGATTTCCAGCAAGCATGCATGAGCGTATTTGATAGGAGTGAATGGAGACAAATGGTTTTTAATACTTGACGTGCTGTTGGAGTGTGAGCAAAGTAACATTTAAGAAGGGATTCAGGGAAACCGGCAGGCCGGACTTGAGTCCTGGAGATGGGAAGTACAGTGTCTGCACTCTGAAGGAGGGGTATTAGTGTTGCAGTTTTATAACTGTAGTGTAAAGCACTACTGGCAAGACAGTGATGGAGTGAATGATGATGAATGTTTTTCTTTTTCGGGCCACACTGTCTTGGTGGAAATCGGCTGATGTGTTAATAAAATAAAAAAATAATTATCATCTGTCTCTCCTCCGCTCCAACGAGGACATATTTAGGACTTCAAGGTGTTTCCAGTAATTTAAATTGTTTATTGAAGGCAAGTACACTCTGGAAGCAAGCACACCCTGGAGGCAACAGGTTGTAGAGTTGAGAGGTTGTACCAAGACCAAGGAGTCAACCTGTGCAAGCATTACCATCACCAAGATAAAGACAAGGAGGACCAAATGATCAGATGGTCCACTATTTTTTAAATTCTATAGCTTTACTCCTTTAACTACAAATATGTAATTACAATGCACAAATAGATAGTCAGATATAAGAAGTGATTAACTAAAGAGAGCCACTTCACCTTGGTTTCATACACGAAGCTGGTCTCTTCAGTATTTACAGCTGCTGGGTTCTCCACAGTAACTATTGTATGTTCATCTCCTTCTGGTTCTTTAATAGCCTGCAAAGAAGTTACATATCATTAGTATTTATATGGTATCATACAAATATATACGTATATACAGGAGGGCCCCACTCTACGGCGTTTCGCTAATACAGACATTTCAAATTATGACCAAAACTCATTATACGGTCCCCCCCCCCAACCTGACTCGCTAATAAGGTCACCGTTCACCACTCTGTTTTTTTACATCTTCAGTGAGCTAAGCATCTCTCCAAAATTTCAAGTGTTTTCAAGTTATTGCATATTTTATATGTACTCTGATAATTATACTTGTGTGTACCTGTACCTAAATATATGTACTTACACACTGTGCTGGCATGCAGGTACACATTAAAATCACTAAGAGTGTCCCTCTAGTCTTAACACCATAGTAATAATGCTAATACATAATAATAAACACTCTTAGGCACATTAAATGTCTTATTTTACATTAATATTGATATTTTCATTAATCCATGTATGATATTTTCTTCAAAATTATATAAGAAACACATTACATAAAAATGCTATGTTTATATGCTATGGAGGTGTGGTAGCCGGGCGGAGGGAAAACATTATGTTTTCTTTGGTCCAGCACAAGAGAAAACATATATGAATCTGCATTTGGCTCAGTCACTTCCCTTAACACATAATGCTTTTGTTTACAATTCTCGGCATGAATTATTCATTACTTCTCTCTTCGTTTATGATGGCATCTAAAGGTAGTTTCTAGAATAATTAAATTCAGTGAACATGGTATGTCAATGGTTATAATATGACTCTGGGCCGCATTAACCCTTTGGGGGTCGACAGGCCCTCTCCCAAACTCGTTCTCAGGGTCGAAAATTTTTTTGGAAAAAAAAAAAATTCTTATGAAATGATAGAGAATCTTTTTCCGATCATAACGACACCAAAAGTATGAAATTTGATTGAAAACATACGAAATTATGCTCTCGCGAAGTTATCGGTCTCGACGGTGTTTACGCATCGGCGATTTCACCCACTTTGAGCCCTATTTTTGGCCAATTCCAATGTTCCAGTCCACTAAAATCATAGCTATTTCACTAGGACTCCATTTCTTCTATCGATTGAGTACAAGAAACCGCCCATTTACCAATTTCAACTACCCAAAATAGTGGTCAGAAAATGGCAATTTGGCCAATTTCACACAAATTTCAAATGATGCCAATTTCAAAATGGTGTCAGAATAAACAAGGCAGACATTCCTGGCACTAAAATAACATCTCTGTTCATTAGTCACGTCTCCAGGCCCCTCTTACATTACTTTTGCTTTCCATTTTGAATTTTTATTCTCACAAAAAATAGAAGATTTACTGTTATGTATACAACTGCATCAATGTAAAAATGGTATAAATAATATCAGCGCACTTGTGCAAGAATATTAGACTCACCAGTTGATGTGTATTGGACACATGGTGTGATTTGTTTACTCTTGAACATCGGCAAAAATCGAACATTTTCGCTACTTTGAGCTCAATTTCTAGGTACTTGTCATTGTCAAACTAATCAAAATCATCTCTATTTCTATAATATATATTCCATTCTATCAAAAGAGACCAAGAAAACGAGAATACATCAATAATACCATACGAAAATAGACTGCAAAGTCGCTGTTTTAAACGAAAAAACGGTCGGAGTTTTTTTTTTCTCATTATGCAGTGTGTGCTGCAAGAATTTTTTTATACTGAGCACACTGACCACACAGACCCATTCTTTCATATGTAGGCCTACCAGCCGTTTCCCGCTTAATTTGAGGCCGCTAGAATTTACACGTACTAGTACGGCACCAACCCTGGTGCGTAAAACGTACTAGTATGGCACCGACCCTGAAAGGGTTAAATATCGTGTAGCTATGTAGGTAGGTGCAGCTATGTAGCCAGGTGGACTACATAGCTACATCTACCGGCTACCTACACCTGACTTCCTACAAATAAATATTACTCACCTTTCATCCTACATTAAGACTACACTTATTTTAAGGTAAATAATGAGTGTACTGTATGTGTATTTTATCTCTCTGAGATGCTTTAAATATTGTACAGTAGGGCCACACTTATATGGCAGGCTAGGTTCCAGGCTACTGCCGAAAAGCAGACATCGCTGGAAAGCAGAACGTCATTTTTTCCACTTATAAATGCATATAATTGTCACCCTGCCTCGGTGGGAGACGGCTGACTTGTTGAAAAAAAAAAATGCATATAAATGCCAGATAACAAATTAACACTAACATATATTAAGTTAGCAATAGAACAAGGCATTAAAAAACAATAAAAAGTAAAATACACACACAGCACACTCATTATTTACCTCAAAAGATTTATACCTGGAGTTTACCTGGAGAGAGTTCCAGAGGTATAGTCTTAATGTAGGGCAAAAGGTGAGTAGTATTTATTGTAAAAAGTCAGGTGTGGGTAGGTATGGTAGCCCTCCTGGCTACCCCACCCACACATAATATACTACGAAGCTTAAAGCGCCCTAGTGATAAAATGCATATACAGTACACTCATTACTTTTTTTTTCTTTTTTTTTCAACAAGTCGGCCGTCTCCCCCGAGGCAGGGTGACCCAAAAAGAAAGAAAATCCCCAAAAAGAAAATACTTTCATCATCATTCAACACTTTCACCACACTCATACATAATCACTGTCTTTGCAGAGGCACTCAGATACGACAGCTGAGAATAGTCCCTCCCAGCTGTCACTATCCCAGACCCCTCCTTTAAAGTGCAGGCATTGTACTTCCCATTTCCAGGACTTAAGTCCAACTAAATCAATTAACTGGTTTGCCTGAATCCCTTCGCAAAATGTTACCCTGCTTACACTCCAACAGATCGTCATGTCCCAAAAACCATTCGTCTCCATTCACTCCTATCTAACACGCTCACACATGCTTGCTGGAAGTCAGAGCCCCTCGCCCACAAAACCTCCTTTACCCCCTCTCTCCAACCTTTCCTAGGATGACCCCTACCCCGCCTTCCTTCCCATACAGATTTATACGCTCTCCAAGTCATTCTACTTTGATCCAATCTCTCTAAATGACCAAACCACCTCAACAACCCCTCTTCAGCCCTCTTACAAATACAGTGGTACCTCGACTTACGATGGTCCCCAAACACACCCTTTTATGTAAGTTTATTTTTTTAAATGCTTTTGTAAGTGTAATTTTGGGGGTCTAAACGGACTAGTCTATTTTACATCATTTCTTAAGGAGATAAATTCGTTTGGTAATGGCACTTGAACAGCATTCTGGAATGAAAAAATATCGTAAGTCGAGGTACCACTGTACTTTTAGTAATTCCACACCTTCTCCTAATTTCCACATTCCGAATTTTCTGCATAATATTTACACCACATATTGCCCTTAGACAGGACATCTCCACTGCCTCCAGCCTCCTCCTCCTCGCTGCAGCATTTGCAACCCATGCTTCACACCCATATAAGAGTGTTGGTACCACTATACTTTCGTACATTCCCTTCTTTTCCTCCATGGATAACGTTCTTTGTCTCCCCAGATACCTCAATGCACCACTCACCTTTTTTCCTTCATCAATTCTATGGTTAACCTCATCCTTCATAAACCCATCCGCCGACACGTCAACTCCCAAATATCTGAAAACATTTACTTCTTCCATAATCCCTCTCTCCAATGTGATATCCAATTTTTCTTTATTTAAATCGTTAGATATCTTCATCAACCTACCCATGCAGAGTACTATGTAAACAAACGGACAAAGCGTCTGGTTATGGTTCATACACGTTCATACAAACACCTTACATTATGTACAAGTTGTCTCCACAGTGGTACAGTAGAATAAATAAAGACCAACACTTCTATTCTCATGTAACATAATTTTTAGAAGGAATGATGCTCTGACAAGTTAGTACAGAATAAATAAACAGCAACACTCCCATTCTCATGCAACACTCCATTTTTAGAGTGAATAATGATATTATTATTATTATTATCATAATAAAAAAGAAGCGCTAAACCCACAAGGGTCGTGAATAGCTATAGATAGAGTGAAGGCATATGAAAGGAATATTTTTCTACAGTTAAGTAACTGGTGTTTGACTCGAGAAAATGTAATTCTTCCGACTCTCCTACAAACCGCTTGGTAAACAACTCTCATATTTATGTTAATTTTTATACTATGGATGTATGTATCATGTTTATATGTTATGTAGTACAGTGGACCCCCGGTGTTCGTCCTGCTCAAAACACTCCCTTTTATGTAAGTGTATTTTTTTAAATGCTTTTATAAGTGTAGTTTTGGGGGTCTAAAAGGACTAGTCTACTTTACATTATTTCTTAAGGGAATAAATTCGGTTGGTAATGGCACTTGAGCAGCATTCTGTTACGAAAAATGGACGAACACCGGGGGTCCACTGTACAGTGGACCCCCGGTTTACATACTGCTCCAAACTCGAACAATTATGTAAGTGTATTTTTGTAAGTGCTTTTGTAAGTGTTTTTTTGGGGGTCTAAAAGGACTAATCTAATTTACATTATTCCTTATGGGAACAAATTCGTTTGGTAACGGAACTTGAACAGCATTCTGGAACGAATTAATTACATAAACCGGGGTACCACTGTATGTTTATTACATAATTTTGAAAAAAATATCATGGATAGATTAATGGAAATGTCTATATTAACGTAATATACGACATTTAATGCGCCCAAGAGATTATTATGATGGCGTCTTCAAGAGTAGAGAGACTCTTAGTGATTTTAATGTGTACCTGCATGCCAGCACAGTGTGTAAGAATATTTAGGTATAAGTATAATTATCCTAGGTAGTAGGTTGGTAGACAGCAACCGCCCAGGGAGGTACTACCGTCCTGCCAAGTGAGTGTAAAACGAAAGCCTGTAATTGTTTTACATGATGGTAGGATTGCTGGTGTCTTTTTTCTGTCTCATAAACATGCAAGATTTCAGGTACATCTTGCTACTTCTACTTACACTTAGGTCACACTACACATTCATGTACAAGCATATATATACACACCCCTCTGGGTTTTCTTCTATTTTCTTACTAGTTCTTGTTCTTATTTCCTCTTATCTCCATGGGGAAGTGGAACAGAATTCTTCCTCCGTAAGCCATGCGTGTCGTAAGAGGCGCCTAAAATGCCTGGAGCAAGGGGCTAGTAACCCCTTCTCCTGAATAAATTACTAAATGTAAAAGGAGAAACTTTCGTTTTTCCTTTTGGGCCACCCTGCCTCGGTGGGAAATGGCTGACGTGTTGAAAGGAAAGGAAGTATAATTATCAGAGTACACATAAAATATGCAATAACTTTAAAACACTTGAAATTTTGGAAAATTTCCAGACATAATAAAGAGATGTGGTCACAGAGAATGTAAACAAAACAGGTGGGGCACGGCGTATTTGAAAAACCACTCACCATACAGCAAGTTTTGGTCATAATTTGAAATCGCCGTATTAGCGGATTGCCGTAAAGCGAGGCCCTACTGTATATTAAGGTTGGGATGGGAAGCCAGGGCTATCTACACCTGACTTCCTACAAATAAGTACTACTCACTTCTCACCCTACATTAAGACTATAAATATTTTAAGGTAAGTAATGAATGTACAGTGGTACCTCGAGTTACGATATTTTTTTGTTCGAGAATGCTGTTCAAGTGCCATTACCAAACGAATTTATCCCCATAAGGAATAATGTAAAATAGACTAGTCCTTTTTACACCCCCAAAAATATACTTACAAAAGCATTTAAAAAAATAAACTTACATAAAAGGGCGATTTTGGGGACCATCGTAACTTGAGGTACCACTGTACTGTGTATTTTACTTCTTATTGTGTTTTTAATGCCTAGTTCTATTACTAACTTAATATAAGTTAGTGTAAACTTGTTGTCTGGCATTTATATGGGGTGTTAATATTGAAGTTTTATAACTGTAGTGTAAGCATGCCTCTGGCAAGACAGTGATGGAGTGAATGATGAAGAAAGTTTTTCTTTTTCGGGCCACCCTGCCTTGGTGAGAAACGGCCGATGTGTAAATAAAAAAAACAAAAAAGTGGTAAAAATGGCGTTCTGCTTTACGGCGATGTCTGCTTTCCTGCAGTAGCCTGGAACCTAACCTGCCATATAAGTGGGGCCCTACTGTATTATATGTATATTATATATATATACATGTATTACATATATATTTTAGGCATGATATCAGAGGGAAGCAATGTCAGAGACCTCATTTCTTCTAAAAGTCCTGCTGGAGAATTCTTGAAGATTCAGTGACTTCAACAAATAAGTTACAATGTTACTTTGTAAACAATTTATCTCACAATATCCCATAATAATGGCGCATCAATCAGACCTAATCAACAACCACTCTTGCATATATTATGATGCAATTATGTGCCTTCCACTCCAGCTAATACCAAACATGATGTATGTATATATGTAATGCATAGCTGCATGCACTGTATTCTGAAGAAGACAGCAACACACTCACTGACACTGATATGTTATTCTCTCTCCTTACAGTTTAAAACAGCCATTTACTCATTCATTCAGTCCTAGTTCATGTTAAGAAAACTAGCACAAAGTAATAAAGTAATGTATAACTAACAGCTTACTAAAATTTTAATTATCAACAACAGCATATTATAGTTAGCTTTTTTAATTACAGGCATAGCAAATTTGTCATGCTTGGCAAGCCAAATATTGTATTGTATATTACTACATTCCTCTAAAACCCCTTTATTGTTATATATTCACATAATAACCGATGGCATGCCTGGTATCCTAATAATATATGGCAAAACATGCCTGTTAAACCATAGAAGCCAAACATTATCTAGTTGGTACTATAACATGCATAAGAAACTATAAAAATCATGCCTTATATATTTAAATTTTAGCCATTCATATGTACCTTTTTTAAGAGCCAGTGCTGTAGGCCAAAGAAAAAAGAAGTATGCTATTTTAGCATGTGATTAATGTGAACCTTTCTTGTAGATAAATACAGTTTTCCTGCCACTTAGAGATCTACTTCACACTTACTGTGAAGATAAACTATAGAAAGAAGCCATCACCAGTAAAAATTTTACCCACTTATGTCTGACCAGAGCAACTTATTAATATGACAAAGTGATATAAGCATTGTGCCCCATAAAGTACTGGACAGTGCCTGGTTAGATAACTTCACCTAAAAAAAACTGATAGTACAGTGGTACCCCGAGTTTCGGACATACAGTGGACCCCCGCCTAACGAGCACCCCGGAAATCGTACAATTATGTAAGTACAGTGGTACCTCGACTTACGATATTTTTTCATTCCAGAATGCTGTTCAAGTGCCATTACCAAACGAATTTATCCCCATAAGGAATGATGTAAAATAGACTAGTCCTTTTAGACCCCCAAAATTACACTTACAAAAGCATTTAAAAAAATAAACTTACATAAAAGGGTGAGTTTGGGGACCATCGTAAGTCGAGGTACCCCTGTATAATGTTGTAAGTGCTTGTGGAAGTGTATTTTTGGGGGTCTGAAATAGACTAACCTACGTGACATTATTTCTTAAGGAAGTAAATTCGTTCGGTAATAACACTTGAGCAGGCTTCTGGAATGAATTTTGCTCGTTAGGCGGGGGTCCACTGTAATTCGTTCCAGAAGGCTGTTCAAGTGCCGTTTACGGACGAATTTGTTCCCATAAGGAATAATGTAAATTTGATTAGTCTGTTTCAGAACCCCAAAAATACACTTACAAAAGCACTTACAATAATACACTTACATAATTGTTCGAGTTGGGAGCTGTACGAAACTCGGGGTACCACTGTACAGTGGACCCTCGGTTAACGAAAGGTTCCGTTAACGAAAGCTTCGGAAACCAAAAGCTTTTTCGGTTAGCGAAAAATTCCTCGGTTACCGAAAGGTATTAGACGTGTCCGCCTGCTCCGCGCAAGCGCACGACGCCAGTGAAGCGTTGTTTACGATTGAGAGAACATTACCTAGCGCGCTCTTTCAAAGATTCACAATATATTTGGTGTCTTTTTTGGTGGTTTAGTTATTGTCACTGTGAAATAAGTCACCATGGGTCCAAAGAAGCTTCCTAGTGGCACCCCTGTGGTAAAGAGAGTGAGGAACACCATCGAACTGAAGAAGGAAATCATAGAAAAATATGAGAGTGGTGTACGTCTGAGTGATCTTGCCAGGATGTACAAGAAAACTCCATCTACTATCGGCACTATCCTGGCACAGAGAAATGAGATCAAGGAAGCTAATGTTGCAAAAGGGTTAATTTGTTAACGAAACAAAGATCGAAAAAGTGGATGAGGTTGAGAAGTTGTTGTTGGTGTGGATCCATGAAAAACAGAGAGCGGGTGATAGTATTTCTATGGCAATAATTTGTGAAAAGGCAAGGAAGTTGCACGCAGATCTTGTGAAGACAATGCCTGCAACCAGTGGTGAGGAGAGTGATTTTAAAGCCAGCAAAGGCTGGTTTGAGAAGTTTAAGAAACGTAGTGGCATACATAATATTGTGAGGCATGGTGAGGCAGCCAGCTCAGACAAACGTGCAGCTGAAAAATTTGTGCTGGAATTCAAGGGGTTTGTAGAGGCTGAACAATTCCTCCCCCAACAAGTGTTTGTGATGAAACAGGCCTGTTTTGGAAGAAAATGCCCAACAGGACCTACATTACTCAGGAGGAAAAGGCACAGCCAGGACACAAGCCTATGAAAGACCGGCTAACTCTTATGATGTGTGCCAATGCCAGTGGTGATTTTAAAGTGAAGCCTTTACTGGTGCATCACTATGAAAATCCCAGACCCTTCAGGAAACACAGTGTTGACAAGAATAAATTGTGTGTGCATTGGAAAGCTAACACCAAGGCATGGGTCACTACGGAGATTTTCAAGGAATGGATGACTGGAGTGTTTGGCCCTAGTGTGAAGAAATACCTCCTGGAAAAGAAATTGCCACTCAAGTGCCTCCTGGTACTGGACAATGCTCCTGCTCATCCTCACAACTTGCAAGAGTTGTTGCCTGACAACATAAATTTCATCAGAGTGAAGTTCTTGCCTCCTAACACAACTCCTCTCATCCAGCCCATGGACCAGCAGGTCATTTCCAACTTCAAGAAACTGTACACCAAAGCACTGTTTCAGAGGTGCTTTAATATGACCAATGACTCTGAATTGACCCTAAGAGAGTTCTGGAAAGAACACCTCAATATCGTGCATTGCATAGGCCTTATAGGTAAGGCTTGGGAGGAAGTGACTTCCAGGACTCTGAACTCTGCTTGGAGACCACTGTGGCTGGATTGTGTCCAAGAGAGGAATTTTGAAGGATTTGAGGCTGACCCTGACCCTGACCCTGACGACCCTGTGCCTGTTGTGGAACATGTTGTGGAAGATATTGTGGAATTGGGGAACAGCCTGGGGTTGGAGGTGAGTGGTGAGGATGTGGAAGAATTGGTGGAGGAGCACAGGGTAGAGCTAATAACTGAAGAGCTGCAAGAGTTTCATCTGGAACAGCAACAGACCACAGCTGAGGAGATGTGTACAAAGTGGAATGAGTTGCAGACATTTGTTGAAAGATACCACCCTGAGCAAGCTGAAATGAGCCTTCTGTGCAACCACTTCAGTGACAGAGCCATGTTGTACTTCAGAAAAGTGTTGAAGAGTCCCCGAAACAGAGGACTCTGGACAGTTACTTCACCAGGCAGGGTCTAAGTGACTCTAAAAGCTGGTCCTAGTGGCATTAAAAAGACCAAGAAGGAAGTAACCCCAGAGAGGGACTTGTTACCTGAAGCCCTTTTTGGGGGGGGATTTCCCTTCCAACCACTAACACCCTGCTCAGTCATCATCTATATCTTCCAGATGCCTGCAAGTCTCTTCAATAATGGTAAGTAAATGTTTTTTTTTTTTTAGTGATTATTTTTGTGGAACGAATTAATTGTATTTACATTATTTCTTAGGGGAAATAAGGTTTCAGATTACAATTCAGATTAAGTAATAGCTCCTGGACTGGATTAATTTCGTTAACCGGGGGTCCACTGTACTTATTTTTACAGGTTAAAATGATAATGCCCCAACTGTCTTCAATTTTTTGACCATTATAAAGCATACATGTAAATTCCACCCACACATGTACATATAGGTAAATACAGAATAGTACCAGGAATACCTCTCATTTACAACATATTTTTGAACTGAAAATTTAAACAAATAGATTCTCAAAAGTGAACATAGTGAACATGAAAATTAATTAAAAAATAATTAAATAAATAATTGTAGGCAAATACTCCCTGATAATTAATGTATTAACACAAATGAGCCTTAGAAGTTATGGCAAATCTCAGTAACAACAGTGAATCTTATATAACATAAATAATGAAAAAGTGCTTTAGCATCATCAATGCTGATGCATGATGCTGCACACATACTATTTTACCTGATGAGCGGGGTGCCATGTAGGATCGTTTTCTACAACACCATCTCTGGGAGGGATACACATAGAGCTGACCCTCAATAGTTCCAGGCATGCGATGACGAGCACTCATGTATAATTTACACGGGTTCTGAGCAATACCTGGGAAAATTTAACAAAAGAAATTAATGTTGTTCATTACAAACTACATTATCATAGAGACTGGGCTAAAATTTAACTCTTAAGTACTGTGTCATGGCATGTGTACCAGTGACACGAATTTGCATGAAATAGAAACCATCTTCAAATCTAGCACCTGAAGCAAGGCATGAATAGCCTGCACAACAAATAATGATAATAATGATAATAATAATAATAATAATAATAATAATAATAATATTAATAATAATAATAATTTTTATTTCATCGAATTTTACATAAGATTTACATAGAAGTGCAAGGAGACCACTGACATGCCAGGGCATAATGGGCAGCTTAATCTAAAAACTTATGGACTATGTACATAATATTTGATAGATTGATGGGAATTTGATTTGCTTAAACATTGGGCAGATTACAATATGATATTTTTATTTGGCAAAATTATAATATGGTGACACTACATTGCAGCAAGTGTTTAGTAAAAATTAAATTATTTTTGGGAAAATGACATTATATTTTTTAAAGTAATTTACAGAATGCATATTTAGTTTATGGTGGTAGGTGGTAATATTACAATGTTATAATAGTACAAATTGAGATTATCTTATAGGAAAAAAATACTGAGCATTTTTTAAAGTAATATTATCATACATAATAATAATAAAAATGGAATTATCTTATAGGAGAAATAACAATGAGTATTTTTTGAGTATAGTATTTAGGTAAGGGTGAGTAGGTGGTTTTGAGTATAGTCTTAAAATGATTCTCAGACAAGGTTATTTTTGTATTTTCTGGTAATGAGTTCCAGAATCTGGGCCTTTATGTGCATTGAATTTTTACATAGGTTGCTATGGACGCAGTATCATGGCTTGAATGTAAAAGTCATGAAATTGACTTTAGTTTCAAACCCCGGCTTCCCCCCAGGGTAGGGCCCAGTCAACACATAGGTGCCAAGCTGAAAGGATCGCTTAGGGTACGCTGATAGACGATACGATCTTTCTTCCTTTGAACATCATGCAGAGCAACTGTTATTTCTCAAATGCACCCACAACATTTTTAACCCCAAACCCACATTTCAGCATTCCATTAAATAAATCAGACTAAAAACAAGGCAGGAGATTTAAATAACTTACCACCTTTTATATGCAAAAAGCTTCTCAAGTCTATCAAATTCTGCAACACTTTTAACAAATCTACTGAATCCTCCACCTTCCCATCAATACTCAAAATAGCGAGGGTTACCTCCATACATAAAGGAGGAGATCAAACAGACCTGAATAACTATGGCCAATATCTAACTTACCCTTCTCTCCAAAATCTTTGAAAAATTAATTCATAGGCAAATCTATTACTACCTCATCTCCCCAACATAAACCCCTATCAGTTTGGTTTCAGGCCTAATAAAAACCAAAAAGATGCTTTATACACATGTAAAATAACATAACCGCTCTCAGAAAAAAAACCCACTGGGAACTTCATTGTTTTCATAAACTTTTATACAGTTGACCTGATCTTTACACTTAAAATTATCACACTATGGTATAAGGCACCCCTCAACTACCAAGTCATCCTTAAAAAGAACCCAATATGTGTCCAAATGGAGCTAACTCTTCCACAAAAAATTACAGTTGGTGTCCTGCAGGGGGAATTTCTTGGCCCCCTTCTCTTTTTATACATAAACAACCTACCAAATGCATCTCAACTCTCAAACCCATATATTTTTCAGATGACATTACAT
>WNWK01023529.1:0-30980 GCA_009830355.1 Cherax destructor
GGGATGTCTCCTTTATTCTTTCATGCCACTCCTCACATTTATTTGTTATACCATCTGCATTTGTATACCAAACCTTTAACTTCTTTTCTAAAACCGTAGTCTGGGGGTATGTTGGGGTTGGGAAAGTGGGAGATCTGATGGGGAACTATGGGTGGTTGGTGTGAAGGTGGAGTTTGTACTGAGGTGGGTGGAATCATTGGGTATGGCATGTGTGTTTTGGGTTAGGTTGTTTGGTTGCATTGGGGTTGTCCAGGTTGGGGAACATCTGAAGGTGGTTGTATTAGAGCTTCCTCCTGAGTCTGGGTTCTCCTGTCCATCTCTCTTTCCTCCTTTTGTCTCTGTACCCTCTCTTTCAGTTTCTGTCTTTCTTCCCGTGTTCTGTCGCGGTCGAGATACACCCTCCGGTACTCTGACATATCCCTTAGTCTTGCTTTCTCCTGCAGGATCCTGTTTCGAGTCAATTCTGCTTTGAAAATTACTTTGACTGGCCGGATTCTTCCTCTTGCAAATCCCCCTATTCTCAGAAAATTTGCCAGCTGGGTCATGTCATCTTCTCCTATTGCTTTCATGATGTTTTCAATCGCATTTTTCTCCCCTTGTCTTCTTGCTTCGTAAGTTTCCCCTTCAGCTTCATGGAGCCCATAAACAAAGACTGATCTCTCTCTTTCATTCTCCCACTGCCTATCCCTGTGTAACCCCTGATTCGATTTAGTTGCCTCCATTGAAGCTTTCCTTTCTTCAATCTCTTCACTGTCTGTTATCCCTTTGCCCAGTGGCCTGTCGCTTTCCCTTCTTAACTTTCCCTGTGCACTGCACTCTGTGTGTTAGTGTAGCTCAGTGGACTCTGCTGTTACACTCTGTGTGTTAGTGTAGCTCAGTGGACTCTGCTGTTGCACTCTGTGTGTTAGTGTAGCGCAGTGGACTCTGCTGCTGCACTCTGTGTGTTAGTGTAGCTCAGTGGACTCTGCTGCTGCACTCTGTGTGTTAGTGTAGCTCAGTGGACTCTGCTGCTGCACTCTGTGTGTTAGTGTTGCGCAGTGGACTCTGCTGCTGCCTCTGTGTGTTAGTGTAGCTCAGTGGACTCTGCTGCTGCACTCTGTGTTAGTGTAGCGCAGTGGACTCTGCTGCTGCATTCTGTGTTAGTGTAGCTCAGTGGACTCTGCTGCTGCACTCTGTGTGTTAGTGTAGCTCAGTGGACTCTGCTGCTGCACTCTGTGTGTTAGTGTAGCTCAGTGGACTCTGCTGCTGCACTCTGTGTTAGTGTAGCTCAGTGGACTCTGCTGCTGCACTCTGTGTGTTAGTGTAGCGCAGTGGACTCTGCTGCTGCACTCTGTGTTAGTGTAGCTCAGTGGACTCTGCTGCTGCACTCTGTGTTAGTGTAGCTCAGTGGACTCTGCTGCTGCACTCTGTGTTAGTGTAGCTCAGTGGACTCTGCTGCTGCACTCTGTGTGTTAGTGTAGCGAAGGTTCAGTGTTGGACCCTTGAATGTACAAGTTTTTAAAGGAGCTACCTGGAATATGTGAGTGATAAAGGTGTAGTGCGTGGAGGCTGAGAGAGAGGTGGTGAAGGCTGAGAGGGAAGTGGTGAAGGCTGAGAGGGAGGTGGTGAAGGCTGACAGAGAAGTGGTGAAGGCTGAGAGGGAGGTGGTGAAGGCTGAGAGGGAAGTGGTGAAGGCTGAGAGGGAGGTGGTGAAGGCTGAGAGAGAAGTGGTGAAGGCTGAGAGGGAGGTGGTGAAGGCTGAGAGGGAGGTGGTGAAGGCTGAGAGGGAGGTGGTGAAGGCTGAGAGGGAGGTGGTGAAGGCTGAGAGGGAGGTGGTGAAGGCTGAGAGGGAGGTGGTGAAGGCTGAGAGAGAGGTGGTGAAGGCTGAGAAGAGGGACGTGATGAAGGAGGATGAGAGGGACGTGATGAAGGAGGCTGAGAGGGAGGTGGTGAAGGAGGCTGAGAGGGAGGTGATGAAGGAGGCTGAGAGGGACGTGATGAAGGAGAATTTATTATAAAGAGAAGTTTCGTCGCTACACTAAAGGTGTATTGTAAACAACAAGCCATTTAAAAAATCCTTCACCAAAATAATACACGTGTATGAGGGGTTGTATGAGTTGAGTGTGCATACACGTGTATGAGTTGAGTGTGCATACACGGTAATGCTGTAGGAGCGGAAAGAAGTGTGTGTATTTAGTGAGTATTACAAAATGCGACATTTGTTAAGATATGTCTAGAGAATACTAGAAAGTCAACTTGTTGATCTTCCTCTAGCATCTAGCCTGTTTCTGGTTCCTTAGCAGTTTGTCAGAGTATATTCTAGTCCAGTTATCCCGTAAATTATGTGGATTCTCAGTAACGCTTTATGGATTACAAATGGATGAATACAACCCAACCAAATACAAGTTGAGATCTTTAATAACAAAGGTGTCTAGGTGGTAATAATCAGAGTTAATGTAGTTAGAATAAATGCCGAAAGGATGAGGTGAGACTCATGATACGTGGGACAGCTGCAGTAAAAGAATTGACTATTGATAATGAAAAAAAAATGATATAAGAAAGATTCGAGGGCTGTTGAAAGACCACAGATGGATATTAAATAAAAGAATGGCTGCAATATTATCAGAAAATTTTACGAAGAATTAGAAGTAATTTTGGACAGATAAATAAATGAAGAAAACCTATAAAGCAAAGTAATTTGTTGATTAACAGTGAAAGTGGTAGACAAGGGGGAGTAGGAGGAGGAGGAAGAAGAAGAAGAGGAAGAGGAGGAGGAAGAGGAAAAGGAAGAGGAGGAGGAAGAAGTGTTAGTGAGATGGAAAGAATATTTTGTGAACTTCTTCAGTGTAGATGTTGAAATAAGTGCAGTTGAGTCTGCCATCCTTGACTCGTGATGTCCGTACACCTCTGGGAAAGACATCTAGGTGACGAGTGATGGTCAATGTGCTTTCTTTCTTGGTGGTGGAGTCTCTCGCGGGTTCACAGAATCATGGGCTACCAGACCACCACAAAACCCACATGAAAGTTTACGTGTCTGTAAGGCTTTTAGAACTTTTCTGACTTATCAACTGACAGTCCTTCCTCGCTGCTAACTTTCTCCTTGCATTATAGTCATGTTGATCAGTCAGTTTCCTTGCAATGAAAATATTGCACGTGACGGTGGATCATGCAAGCAGGTGGATCATGTAAGCAGGTGGATCATGCAAGCAGGTGGATCATGCAAGCAGGTGGATCATGCAAGCAGGTGGATCATGCAAGCAGGTGGATCATGCAAGCAGGTGGATCATGCAAGCAGGTTGATCATGCAAGCAGGTGGATCATGCAAGCAGGTGGATCATGCAAGCAGGTTGTCTTGAAAGATAGAGTACACAACCACACAATAATAATAATAATAATAATAATAATAATAATAATAATAATAATAATAAATTTTGAAAGGTTCACACAAACTAGAGAGAGAGTGAGAAAGAAAGAGAGAGAGAGAGAGAGACACGGAAGGGGTGAAGATAGACGGCTTTATCTAAAACTGATTAGTTAATTAAAATGAAATCGAGCTTTGTGAAGCAGAGAATGTGGGAGAGTGATGTTGTCACCTGAGGGAGAGTGTGGGAGAGTGAGGGAGAGTGTGGGAGAGTGAAGGAGAGTGTGGGAGAGGGGGAAAATAAAGCGACAGGGATAATCAAGGAGACATAGCTGGAATTTTGGTAGTTTTATTTGAGTTAATGAGGCGAGATAATTACTAAAGCTAAGAGCATCATTAACAACTTAACATCATCAAATACATCGGTCACTGAACGTAATAGTCAGCATAAAGCTACGAAATATATAAATACGGTAACATTATAACGTTATGGCAAAATTGTGAATACTGAGCATTTGTGGAATACCTTAAAAGTAATGCTATAATAAAGTTAACCTTAAAGGGAATTAAAAAAAATGCTCCGGTAATAATGGGAGTTTTTAGGATTAGTTACGTCACCATTTTTGCTTATGGTTCTGCTAAGTTATTCCACAACTTGTTGTAAATATAACTTTACCTAAAATCGCAATATACTTAGAGTAGTCTCATACATTTTTGTGTGTGTGAAAGTTGAATTAATTGGCCAAAGACACAACAAACTGTGTTGTGTGACAGATGACTATAGCGTAATTAAATAACGAGTGTATTGTATCACAAGGGATGAAGGAGGAGTGTGGGAGACGCAGGGAGGGAGGGAGGGAGAGTGTTGGAAAGTAGCGTGTGGGGAGCAGAAGGGAGATAAAGCAGGGAAGAGCGAAGGAAAGGTAATAGTGTTGGAGAGATAGAAGTGTGAGATGCTTGCACTTCTGCACGTAAATAGTGGGATCTGAATCCCCTGTTTAAGACGGTACAGATTCATATACGAACTTTTAAGAGGTTGCAGGTTCCAGTGCAGATTTAAGTTTAAGGATGCAAGTTCCAGTGTACAATTAGAAGATAAAGCCTTAAGTTTTTGCATCTCGTTGCAGAACCAGTGAACATGAGCTCAGGTTCCTGGTTCATCCTGGGTCACTAGTGTGTGGTAGTCCAGCGTCGCCAACACTGGTATTTGAACAAAAGCGGTGCGTTGTACCCAGCTTGTTCACGATGTTATCATAAGCGGAGTCACTGTAGAAGTCAAGAGAATGATGAGGGTTGAATTACACACCAGATGTTTATTTTAATTTACCATATTAATTCCCACCACCAAATTTATTAATAGTTATTTACGTTATCCAGAGTGGGTCTAACACGTACCACAATATGAAGGGTTTAATGAGAGAGTGAGAGAGAGAGAGAGAGAGAGAGAGAGAGAGAGAGAGAGAGAGAGAGAGAGAGAGAGACGTCTACGAGAGTACGAGTTAACATCCAAAGAGGACAGACTAATATAATGTTAACCATCTCGAGGCTTGTGAGGATCTGAAGCTCACGGGTCACTCCTAGATGCTAGACATCTTACCCTGGGGCTTGCCTCTCCCTCATCCCCCTCACTCTGATTGCAGACCTCAACACAAACTAGTATCTAAATGGTGCACTCATTGGAGCAGGTGACGGACTACCATACACAAACAGTATGCTAAGTACGGATAGTGTTTGCAGTGTGACAGTAAGTTTGACATAGAATAGTTGCGACAGGTATGGTACGCCACATCCAGTGTTGTCTCAGTGGTGGTGGAGAAACCCCGTCACCACTTCTCACGATGTGATCTTCAGTGGGGTTTTTACGGAGTGGACTGGTAAGCCAGTGGAATGTCTCGGTCAGGCACAGTTTAGTTAGCCAGGAGGAACTTTCACACTTCTCCTGGAGAAACAACCTCCGCCACCGTATGCTAAATGACTCCTTAATCTATGGCATTTTATTTTAATTGGCATTTTTTCTTTTTAATTTATAATTTTTTTCTGTACTCTTCGCGTTTCGACTTTTTGTTCGTGTTGTTCCAGGACAAAAAGTGAATAACGTCTGAAGGGTCACAGAAAGTGGAAGAGGAATGGAAAGATGTGATTGGAAGGAGTGATTGAGGAAGCTGATGAATGAGAGTGGAATTGAGTGGAGGGACACCAGGTAAGAAAGGAGGAGGAAATGAAGTAAAAAAATGAAATGAAAGCGTCGGAATTTTGGTTAAGAAACAAGGACAAAAATAAGTCGTAAAGTGAGAGAGAGAGAGAGAGAGAGAGAGAGAGAGAGAGAGAGAGAACAAGCAGGTGAGGAAGAGACAGAGATACGAGATTGTGTCCTGTTAGCTCAGCACATGTCATCAGAAGGGGATAGGGTTCAAACCGGTGTCCTAGTAAACCTTCCTAGAGGGACCTACTACCCACCTATGAGGGTGAAACGGGAGCTCGTTAAATGTTTTGCACTCTGGCAGGACTGCTGGATCTACTCTCTCTCCCACCTCCTCTTAATGGTCAGACTCCGGGGGCCGCTGACAGCCACGATGCGTTTTTCCATTAAATTTCAAATTCAATTCAGTAAAATGTTTTATTCGCTGCAGTTTCGTTCGCCATGATTTCGCCGAATTGTTTTCGGGGATCTTGCCGATAAAATGGAAGAGGGGGGAGGGAGGTAGGGATGGAGGGAGGGATGGAGGGAGGGATGGAGGGAGAGCGTGGAAGTACCGAAGGGAGCCCCGTGGCCTGGTGGCTAAACCTCTCGCTTCACACAGCGAGTGTCCGGGTTCGATTCCCGGCGAGGGTAGAAACATTGGGCGTGTTTCCTTACGCCGGTTGTCTATGTTCCCCATCAGTAAAATGAATGCGAATGGTGTGGGTCGCATCCTGGGGACAAAACTGACCTAATTTGCCCGAAATTATCTGCATAACAAGCGGCTTTCTATCTAGTAGTGTGTCTTTGATGTCAGCTAGGCCTATATACCTTGTAGAAATAAAGATATTATTATTATTAAGGGCGGGTGTGGGTGTGTGTGTGACCATTGAACCGTGACCCCCAGTAACGTTCTCGTCTAGCAGGTCACACCTGGACAGGTGACCACACGGTCGAGCAATCACAGAGTGAACAGATAGCGTGGCATAGCATAGTATAGCGTAACGTAGTGTAGCATAGCATAGGCGTGGCGTAGCATAACAACATAGCATAGCATAGTCAAGAGGTGCGAGGTGTCATGTCGTCACACATGTCAACATGGAGAGAAATTTAAAGAAAAAAAAAAGCTAGAGGTTTTGAAGCTCCAGGTTTGATCCGAGGAAGTGGAGGTCGGTCCCATATCCTTGGAACAAGAGCCTTTCACCAGCATTATAAGACACCCTCCCGCCCCTTGACAGCAGCAGACTAAAGAAGCTGTCACCGTGGAACACTTGCTTCACAACACCGTGGAACACTTGCTTCATAACACCGTGGAACACTTGCTTCATAACACCGTGGAACACTTGCTTCACAACACCGTGGAACACTTGCTTCACAACACCGTGGAACACTTGCTTCATAACACCGTGGAACACTTGCTTCACAACACCATGGAACACTTGCTTCACAACACCGTGGAACACTTGCTTCACAACACCGTGGAACACTTGCTTCACAACACCATGGAACACTTGCTTCACAACACCGTGGAACACTTGCTTCACAACACCATGGAACACTTGCTTCACAACACCGTGGAACACTTGCTTCACAACACCGTGGAACACTTGCTTCACAACACCAGTGGAACACTTGCTTCACAACACCGTGGAACACTTGCTTCACAACACCGTGGAACACTTGCTTCACAACACCGTGGAACACTTGCTTCACAACACCGTGGAACACTTGCTTCACAACACCGTGGAACACTTGCTTCACAACACCGTGGAACACTTGCTTCACAACACCGTGGAACACTTGCTTCACAACACCGTGGAACACTTGCTTCACAACACCGTGGAACACTTGCTTCACAACACCGTGGAACACTTGCTTCACAACACCGTGGAACACTTGCTTCACAACACCGTGGAACACTTGCTTCACAACACCGTGGAACACTTGCTTCACAACACCGTGGAACACTTGCTTCACAACACCGTGGAACACTTGCTTCACAACACCGTGGAACACTTGCTTCACAACACCGTGGAACACTTGCTTCACAACACCGTGGAACACTTGCTTCACAACACCGTGGAACACTTGCTTCACAACACCATGGAACACTTGCTTCACAACACCGTGGAACACTTGCTTCACAACACCGTGGAACACTTGCTTCACAACACCGTGGAACACTTGCTTCACAACACCGTGGAACACTTGCTTCACAACACCGTGGAACACTTGCTTCACAACACCGTGGAACACTTGCCTCACAACAAAGTGGAACACTTGCTTCACAACACCGTGGAACACTTGCTCACTAACACCAGTGGAACACTTGCTCACAACAAACGTGGAACACTTGACTTCACAACACTGGAACACTTGCCTCACAACAGTGGAACACTTGCTTCACAACACCGTGGATCACTTGCCTCACAACAAGTGGAACACTTGCTTCACAACACCGTGGAACACTTGCTTCACAACACCGTGGAACACTTGCCTCACAACAAAGTGGAACACTTGCTTCACAACACCGTGGAACATGACTACGCATAAAATGGAACACTGCTCAAAAAACACTTTCTTCAAATAACTGGAATCGAGAACTAACATACTGCATAAATAAAATTCTACAAGAAACTATACTTCTCCACACACATGTACGGAAACTCCTGAAAAACATAAACCATACGACATTTAAAACTTACATATAAGATCTAACATTTCTCACGACAGTGTAGCAACACTACTTATCAACACTACATTATCTACACTCACTATCAACACTACATTATCAACACTACACTTATCAACACTACACGTATCAACACTACACTTATCAACACTACACTTATCAACACTACACTTATCAACACTACACTTATCAACACTACACTTATCTACACTACACGTATCAACACTACACTTATCAACACTACACTTATCAACACTACACTTATCAACACTACACTTATCAACACTACACTTATCAACACTACACTTATCAACACTACACTTATCTACACTACACGTATCTACACTTTCGTAAAAAGCTTACCAGTACTTTTCTACAAACACTTAGAAGCGTAAATAAGTGTTCTGAGGTAATTATTGTGTAATTGTGGGATCACCTGGTTGTTGATCCTTCTATAACCTTTGTTGTTCCTTCTATCAATAGTTGTTGATCCTTCTATAACCTTTGTTGTTCCTTCTATCAATGGTTGTTGATCCTTCTATAACCTTTGTTGTTCCTTCTATCAATAGTTGTTGATCCTTCTATAACCTTTGTTGTTCCTTCTATCAATGGTTGTTGATCCTTCTATAACCTTTGTTGTTCCTTCTATCAATGTTTGTTGATCCTTCTATAACCTTTGTTGTTCCTTCTATCAATGGTTGTTGATCCTTCTATAACCTTTGTTGTTCCTTATATCAATAGTTGTTGATCCTTTTATAACCTTTGTTGTTCCTTCTATCAATGGTTGTTGATCCTTCTATAACCTTTGTTGTTCCTTCTATCAATAGTTGTTGATCCTTCTATAACCTTTGTTGTTCCTTCTATCAATAGTTGTTGATCCTTCTATAACCTTTGTTTTTCCTTCTATCAATGGTTGTTGATCCTTCTATAACCTTTGTTGTTCCTTCTATCAATGTTTGTTGATCCTTCTATAACCTTTGTTGTTCCTTCTATCAATGTTTGTTGATCCTTCTATAACCTTTGTTGTTCCTTCTATCAATAGTTGTTGATCCTTCTATAACCTTTGTTTTTCCTTCTATCAATGGTTGTTGATCCTTCTATAACCTTTGTTGTTCCTTCTATCAATGGTTGTTGATCCTTCTATAACCTTTGTTGTTCCTTCTATCAATAGTTGTTGATCCTTCTATAACCTTTGTTGTTCCTTCTATCAATGGTTGTTGATCCTTCTATAACCTTTGTTGTTCCTTCTATCAATGTTTGTTGATCCTTCTATAACCTTTGTTGTTCCTTCTATCAATGGTTGTTGATCCTTCTATAACCTTTGTTGTTCCTTATATCAATAGTTGTTGATCCTTTTATAACCTTTGTTGTTCCTTCTATCAATGGTTGTTGATCCTTCTATAACCTTTGTTGTTCCTTCTATCAATAGTTGTTGATCCTTCTATAACCTTTGTTGTTCCTTCTATCAATGGTTGTTGATCCTTCTATAACCTTTGTTGTTCCTTCTATCAATGTTTGTTGATCCTTCTATAACCTTTGTTGTTCCTTCTATCAATGGTTGTTGATCCTTCTATAACCTTTGTTGTTCCTTCTATCAATAGTTGTTGATCCTTCTATAACCTTTGTTGTTCCTTCTATCAATGGTTGTTGATCCTTCTATTACCTTTGTTGTTCCTTCTATCAATGGTTGTTGATCCTTCTATAACCTTTGTTGTTCCTATCAATAGTTGTTGATCCTTCTATAACCTTTGTTGTTCCTTCTATCAATGGTTGTTGATCCTTCTATTACCTTTGTTGTTCCTTCTATCAATGGTTGTTGATCCTTCTATAACCTTTGTTGTTCCTTCTATCAATGGTTGTTGATCCTTCTATCACCTTTGTTGATCCTTCTATCAATGGTTGTTGATCCTTCTATTACCTTTGTTGTTCCTTCTATCAATGGTTGTTGATCCTTCTATAACCTTTGTTGTTCCTTCTATCAATAGTTGTTGATCCTTCTATAACCTTTGTTGTTCCTTCTATCAATGGTTGTTGATCCTTCTATAACCTTTGTTGATCCTTCTATCAATGGTTGTTGATCCTTCTATTACCTTTGTTGTTCCTTCTATCAATGGTTGTTGATCCTTCTATAACCTTTGTTGTTCCTTCTATCAATGGTTGTTGATCCTTCTATTACCTTTGTTGTTCCTTCTATCAATGGTTGTTGATCCTTCTATAACCTTTGTTGTTCCTTCTATCAATGGTTGTTGATCATTCTATTACCTTTGTTGTTCCTTCTATCAATGGTTGTTGATCCTTCTATAACCTTTGTTGTTCCTTCTATCAATGGTTGTTGATCCTTCTATTACCTTTGTTGTTCCTTCTATCAATGGTTGTTGATCCTTCTATAACCTTTGTTGTTCCTTCTATCAATAGTTGTTGATCCTTCTATAACCTTTGTTGTTCCTTCTATCAATGGTTGTTGATCCTTCTATAACCTTTGTTGTTCCTTCTATCAATGGTTGTTGATCCTTCTATTACCTTTGTTGTTCCTTCTATCAATGGTTGTTGATCCTTCTATAACCTTTGTTGTTCCTTCTATCAATGGTTGTTGATCCTTCTATTACCTTTGTTGTTCCTTCTATCAATGGTTGTTGATCCTTCTATAACCTTTGTTGTTCCTTCTATCAATGGTTGTTGATCATTCTATTACCTTTGTTGTTCCTTCTATCAATGGTTGTTGATCCTTCTATAACCTTTGTTGTTCCTTCTATCAATGGTTGTTGATCCTTCTATTACCTTTGTTGTTCCTTCTATCAATGGTTGTTGATCCTTCTATAACCTTTGTTGTTCCTTCTATCAATGGTTGTTGATCCTTCTATAACCTTTGTTGTTCCTTCTATCAATAGTTGTTGATCCTTCTATAACCTTTGTTGTTCCTTCTATCAATGTTTGTTGATCCTTCTATAACCTTTGTTGTTCCTTCTATCAATAGTTGTTGATCCTTCTATAACCTTTGTTGTTCCTTCTATCAATGGTTGTTGATCCTTCTATAACCTTTGTTGTTCCTTCTATCAATGGTTGTTGATCCTTCTATAACCTTTGTTGTTCCTTCTATCAATAGTTGTTGATCCTTCTATAACCTTTGTTGTTCCTTCTATCAATGGTTGTTGATCCTTCTATAACCTTTGTTGTTCCTTCTATCAATGGTTGTTGATCCTTCTATTACCTTTGTTGTTCCTTCTATCAATGGTTGTTGATCCTTCTATAACCTTTGTTGTTCCTTCTATCAATGGTTGTTGATCCTTCTATAACCTTTGTTGTTCCTTCTATCAATAGTTGTTGATCCTTCTATAACCTTTGTTGTTCCTTCTATCAATAGTTGTTGATCCTTCTATAACCTTTGTTGTTCCTTCTATCAATGGTTGTTGATCCTTCTATTACCTTTGTTGTTCCTTCTATCAATAGTTGTTGATCCTTCTATACTTTTGTTGTTCCTTCTATCAATGTTGTTGATCCTTCTATAACCTTTGTTGTTCCTTCTATCAATGGTTGTTGATCCTTCTATTACCTTTGTTGTTCCTTCTATCAATGGTTGTTGATCCTTCTATAACCTTTGTTGTTCCTTCTATCAATGGTTGTTGATCCTTCTATAACCTTTGTTGTTCCTTCTATCAATGGTTGTTGATCCTTCTATAACCTTTGTTGTTCCTTCTATCAATAATTGTTGATCCTCCTCCACCCTAGACGCTGATCCTCCTCCACCCTGGACGCTGATCCTCCTCCACCCCTGACGCTGATCCTCCTCCACCCTGGCCGCTGATCTCCTCCACCCTAGGACGCTGATCCTCCTCCACCCTGGACGCTGATCCTCCTCCACCCTGGACGCTGATCCTCCTCCACCCTGGACGCTGATCCTCCTCCACCCTGGACGCTGATCCTCCTCCACCCTGGACGCTGATCCTCCTCCACCCTGGACGCTGATCCTCCTCCACCCTGGACGCTGATTCCTCCTTACCTGGACGCTGATCCTCCTCCACCCTGGACGCTGATCCTCCTCCACCCTGGACGCTGATCCTCCTCCACCCTGGACGCTGATCCTCCTCCACCCTGGACGCTGATCCTCCTACACCCTGGACGCTGATCCTCCTCCACCCTGGACGCTGATCCTCCTCCACCCTGGACGCTGATCTCCTTCACCCTGGACGCTGATCCTCCTCACCCTGGACGCTGATCCTCATCACCCTGGACGCTGATCCTCCTCCACCCTGGACGCTGATCCTCCTCCACCCTGGACGCTGATTCCTCCTTACCTGGACGCTGATCCTCCTCACCCTGGACGCTGATCCTCCTCCACCCTGGACGCTGATCCTCCTCCACCCTGGACGCTGATTCCCTCCTGACCACCCTGGACGCTGATCCTCCTCCACCCTGGACGCTGATCCTCCTCCACCCTGGACGCTGATCCTCCATACACCCTGGACGCTGATCCTTCACCTGACTGATCTCACCCTGGACCGCTGATCCTCCTCACCCTGGACGCTGATCCTCCTACACCCTGGACGCTGATCCTCCTCCACCCTGGACGCTGATCCTCCTACACCCTGGACGCTGATCCTCCTACACCCTGGACGCTGATCTCTCCCTGACTGATCCTCCCCACCTGGACGCTGATCCTCCTCACCCTGGACCTGATCTCTCACCTGGACCTGTCCTCCCACCCTGGACGCTGATCCTCCTCACCCTGGACGCTGATCCTCCTCCACCCTGGACGCTGATCCTCCTCCACCCTGGACGCTGATCCTCCTCCACTCCCCTGGACGCTGATCCTCCTACACCTGGACGTGATCCTCTCACCTGGACGATCCTCGCTATGGACCTGTATTTCCTGCCACCTGGAGTGATTCCTCAACTGAGAACTGATCCTTTCTTCACCTGGACATGATCTCTCACCTGGACGCTGATTCCTGTCGGCGATCCATGGCTGATCCTTCCTGCACTTTGTGTGTTGTGTGAGTGTGTCTGTGTGTGCCTGGAGCGTTGTGTGTGGGTGCACCTGGACGTATCCTCTAATGGAGATGAGTCATCTAGTTTTGGAACACGTTATACATTCACCCTCAAGTTATGCTGGACAGTGATTTCCTTTGCACTGGCCCTAGGATCCCGACCCTGGACCGCTCGTCCTCCCCACCTGGACACCTGTCCTCATCCTCACTGGCCTCCTGTCCTCTTGATCCATCTGACGCTTTTCCGATCCTCCTGACCCTGCTGTTGAGATAATCTCTTTTTGGGGACTGTCTCCACCCTGGACGCTGATCCTCCTACACCCTGGCCGCTGATCCTCCTCCACCCTGGACACTGATCCTCCTCCACCCTGGCCGCTGATCCTCTCATCCTGGCGCTGATCCTCCTCCACCCTGGACGCTGATCCCCTCCATCCTGGACGCTGATCCTCCTCCACCCTGGACGCTGATCCTCCTCCACCCTGGACGCTGATCCTCCTCCACCCTGGACGCTGATCCTCCTCCACCCTGGACGCTGACTCCTACACCCTGACGCTGATCTCCTACACCTGGACGCTGATCCTCCTACACCCTGGCGCTGATCCTCCTCCACCCTGGACACTGATCCTCCTCCACCTGACCTGTCTCCTCCATCCTGGCCGCTGATCCTCCTCCACCCTGACTATCCTCTCACCGGACGCGATCTTCCACTGACTGATCCTCCTCCACCCTGGCCGCTGATCCTCCTCCTGACCTGATCTCCCCACTTGCCGCTGATCCTCCATCCGGCCTGATCTCCTCACCCTGGACCTGATCCTCCTCCACCCTGGACCTGATCCTCTCCACCCTGCCGCTGATCCTCCTCCACCCTGGACGCTGATCCTCCTCCACCCTGGACGCTGATCCTCCTCCACCCTGGACGCTGATCCTTACCCCTGGGCGATCCTCCTCCACCTGGCCGCTGATCCTTTCACCCTGGCGCTGATCCTCCACCCTGGACGCTGATCCTCCTCCAACTGCGCCCTGGAGTGATCCTCAACATTGTTTAAGGGTATGGGAACACATTCACCTGCAGACAGGGCGCCGCTGATGTGATTCTCTCATTTATTTTCCCTGGCCATCCTGTGTTTGAAGCTGAGGCAAACTGAATTTTGTCAGGCGATGCTTTCAATGTGTTGACTGGTTCCCAGTGTGGCGCCAGTGTTGCTACACTTGTGTTTGTGTGTGTGTGTGAGTGTGTGTGTGTGTGTGTGAGTGTGTGTGTGTGTGGGGGGGGTGCAAGCCTCGGGGAAACAGTAATAACTTTAATGAGAGAATAAGAGCATACTAGTTTTGGTTACATCACAGGTTATGTTACATTACACCCTGCATAAGTTATAGCTAAGTAGACAAGTTATGTTACATTAGCACTGGCCCTAGGACTGACCCTTGTGGAACCCCGCTCGTCACAGGCGCCCACTCTAACACCTCGTCACGTATCATCCCTCATTGTTGCCTCCCTGTCAGCTATTCTTTGATCCATTGTAGCGCTTTTCCTGTTATTCCTCCCTGATCCTCTAGCTGTTGAGATAATCTCTTGTTTGGAACTGTGTCGAGAGCTTTCTTACCCTCCAAGAAAACGCAGTCTACCCATCCCCTCTCTCTCTCTCTTGTTTTACTTCCGTCACCTTGTCGTAAGACTCCAGTAGTTTTGTGGCACATTATTTTCCATCCTTGAAGCCACCACTCTTCTCTTCTCACAGTTACAGTGGATATCACGATACTACGGTGAATGTCATCTCAAGGGAGGAAAGAGTGAGGGGGAGGAGTACCTTGATGATACTGAAATGCTCTTGATCCAAGGAATTGGAATTACCTTCCTCTTCCTTGGAACAAAACCTAAATGTCTCCCCCTACCCCCTCCTGTTTCGTAGACGATGACTGAATCATACTGGTTTAGCGCTTCCCATAATAATAATGATATCAATAATAGTAATGATAATTATAACGTAACAATAGTAAAATCAATAATAATAATATTAGTAGTACTACTATTACTACTAATAATGTAGCAACAGCAGTAGCAACAATAATAATAATGATAATTATAATTATAACAATAATAATAAAAATAAAATGTTTGACCTGACCAAATCTTCACTACACCGCCACTCTCGGTGGGATGGGTCGTGTGTGAGGTCACAAGTGAGGTCACAGGTGAGGTCATAAGTGAGGTCAAATCTCAGCCTCATAAGTCTCCTGTTCTATTATTTTTACTATTCCTTGATAATGCGAGAAATGACGAAAGCGATTTGAATTTCACTATCATTTCACTGTGGTTATTTTGCACACACACACACACACACACACACACACACACACACACACATATATATATATATATGTGTGTGTTTCTCAGTGATTTTCCTCATTTCGGAATGAAATTGCATATTCTTAATCGAATTGACACTCGTATTATAGATTCCAGTAATGGTCGGATAATTCGCTTAAGCACTCCGTAATCGTCTTGGATCCATTTTAGATTACCCTTCATTGGGCAAATAGAGAATCCAGGCCTGTTAATGAGAGTTCGATCACCTTCCCTGGTAGCGTAAGGGGTTCACTTGCTTAATATATGTATATAATGTATATAACTATAGCAGTTAAGACTGTTTAATGGAATATATATATATATATATATATATATATATATATATATATATATATATATATATATATATATATATATATATATATATATATATGTTTTGTGTGTGTGTGTGTGTGTGTGTGTGTGTGCTCAGAGTAGTACTCATCAAGTCATCTTTAATCAAAATCTAGTCACAGCCCTCTACCTACCTAATCTTGAAACTGTGTTTGCGTTCACCACTCCCTCATCCAGCAACTTACACTTACCATTGAAAAACAGTCGCCTCCCGTCTGCCTCTTCAAATCCAAAAGTATCTTGTAGGTCGTTGTAATGTCTCATTCGGTTTCTTTCTTCTAAGGTAGTCAGGTTTAATTTTTTTGACTGTCATCATAGGCCAGTCCTCTGGGGTAAGCTCAGGTTGACCCCAAGTCATCCAGGTCACACTGCTGGTAAATTATATTGATAGCATTGGTATCAGTGGTAGTTAATTTTAAAAACCTAATACCTTATTAAATGTCCATACATGGGTATTGTCAGTATTGTCAGCGCAGAGAGTTACAGCTGAGAGATCTCTCAGCTGTACTTTCCTGGACTTATCTAAGCCACAAGTAAAGGTAATGGACTGTAGTTTGTCCTCAGCAGATAACTTCCATGTTGAATGCAAGGTCTTGTACTCTGCCTTTGTCGTAGACTCCTATGAACAGCCATGCAGTCCTTTGTACTCTCTCTCTCTCTCTCTCTCTCTCTCTCTCTCTCTCTCTCTCTCTCTCTCTCTCTCTCTCTCTCTCTCTCTTATTTTATTGCTATTTTTCCCTCTGGTCTGAGAGGACGACACAAGTGGAGGTTCACTTTGATGGCTGCCAGACGAAGAGATTAAAATTGAGTTGGGTTTTATCATTTTGATTTTTTATCGCACTTTTATTTTTTTCTGGGTGTAAGAAAAGGGTCGCGATTATTGCTGAGATAACACTGCCTGAAGGAAGGTGATGTCCCGTCTCACTGCTGCTAAAATAATAATTTAGGTGTTATGAGAAATGTGAGAAAGGAGTGAGCTGTATGAAAAACGTTAAACTTTTTAATCAACCTAAGCAGTGAACGAAGCGTTCTGGAACTTGTTTCATCTTTGACATTTAAAGAAAAATTGTGATTTCTCGTTCACCTGAGACAAGGCTTTGATTCCCTGCTCTCAACCTCGGCTTCGGCATTGATTTTTCTTTTTCTTTGTTATTGCACTCACAAATCTAAATTAATTGAATAACTTTAAACATACAACTTACATGAAGAAAACTTATATTGACACGTAAAGTTATAAGCTTTAGTGGTTAGAAAGATGTTACTAATGTGTTTTTTTAGAGAAGGGATTGAAACAGGTGCGCGCGCTTTTGTGAGAAATCAGCCCAATGTTTACACCCCTCCAGCTGCTGCTGATGACGTCACAAGGGTAAACATTACAGTCCGGTGACGCAATTTTGCTTGACGTTATTATTTGTTGCTTTAGAGCGAAATTATCGTAACGTGGAAGTACGTTATAAAACAGTGTCAGCAGAGACCTTGTCTGTTTGTAGTCAGCAAAAGAGAAGAGTTTTACCACACGGTGTATGTACACACAGACTCACAGACACACACACAAACACACACAAACACACACACACACACACACACACACAAATACACACACACACACACACACACACACACACACGTAGCTCCCGGTATCCTAGTGGGTAAAGCTCTTGCTTCACGCACGGAGGGGCCGGGTTCAATTCCCGGTGGGGCAGAAACATTTCGAAGTGTTTCCTTACACACGCACACACACACATATATACAACAGGCCTAGTGTCTAATAGACATGTGCCTAGGACAAAATGGTAACTAACACGTTTGGCTAGAGACAGACACGATAAATTTAAAGCATAACCTTCTTCATAACTAGTGAAACATGAAGACCAATATTTGATGGTTGACCAGGCAGTACCCAGCTTGAGTGTGCTTGACCAGGCAGTACCCAGCTTGAGTGTGGTTGACCAGGCAGTACCCAGCTTGAGTGTGGTTGACCAGGCAGCACCCAGCTTGAGTGTTGTTGACCAGGCAGCACCCAGCTTGAGTGTGGTTGACCAGGCAGTACCCAGCTTGAGTGTGGTTGACCAGGCAGCAACCAGCTTGAGTGTGGTTGACCAGGCAGTACCCAGCTTGAGTGTAGTTGACCAGGCAGTACCCAGCTTGAGTGTGGTTGACCAGACAGTACCCAGCTTAAGTGTGGTTGACCAGGCAGCACCCAGCTTGAGTGTGGTTGACCAGGCAGTACCCAGCTTGAGTGTGGTTGACCAGGCAGTACCCAGCTTGAGTGTGGTTGACCAGGCAGTACCCAGCTTGAGTGTGGTTGACCAGGCAGTACCCAGCTTGAGTGTGGTTGATCAGGCAGCACCCAGCTTGAGTGTGGTTGACCAGGCAGCACCCAGCTTGAGTGTGGTTGACCAGGCAGCACCCAGTTTGAGTGTGGTTGACCAGGCAGTACCCAGCTTGAGTGTGGTTGACCAGGCAGCACCCAGCTTGAGTGTGGTTGACCAGGCAGTACCCAGCTTGAGTGTGGTTGACCAGGCAGTACAAAGCTTGAGTGTGGTTGACCAGGCAGTACCCAGCTTGAGTGTGGTTGACCAGGCAGCACCCAGCTTGAGTGTAGTTGACCAGGCAGTACCCAGCTTGAGTGTGTTTGACCAGGCAGTACCCAGCTTGAGTGTGGTTTACCAGGCAGTACCCAGCTTGAGTGTGGTTGACCAGGCAGTACCCAGCTTGAGTGTGGTTGACCAGGCAGTACCCAGCTTGAGTGTGGTTGACCAGGCAGTACCCAGCTTGAGTGTGGTTGACCAGGCAGTACCCAGCTTGAGTGTGGTTGACCAGGCAGTACCCAGCTTGAGTGTGGTTGACCAGGCAGTACCCAGCGAGTGTGGTTGACCAGGCAGTACCCAGCTTGAGTGTGGTTGACCAGGCAGCACCCAGCTTGAGTGTGCTTGACCAGGCAGTACCCAGCTTGAGTGTGGTTGACCAGGCAGTACCCAGCTTCAGTGTGGTTGACCAGGCAGCACCCAGCTTGAGTGTGGTTGACCAGGCAGTACCCAGCTTGAGTGTGGTTGACCAGGCAGTACCCAGCTTGAGTGTGGTTGACCAGGCAGTACCCAGCTTGAGTGTGGTTGACCAGGCAGTACCCAGCTTGAGTGGGGTTGACCAGGCAGTACCCAGCTTGAGTGTGGTTGACCAGGCAGTACCCAGCTGAGTGTGGTTGACCAGGCAGTACCCAGCTTGAGTGTGGTTGACCAGGCAGTACCCAGCTTAGTGTGGTTGACCAGGCAGTACCCAGCTTGAGTGTGGTTGACCAGGCAGCACCCAGCTTGAGTGTGGTTGACCAGGCAGTACCCAGCTTGAGTGTGGTTGACCAGGCAGTACCCAGCTTGAGTGTGGTTGACCAGGCAGTACCCAGCTTAGTGTGGTTGACCAGGCAGACCCAGCTGAGTGTGGTTGACCAGGCAGTACCCAGCTTGAGTGTGGTTGACCAGGCAGTACCCAGCTTGAGTGTGGTTGACCAGGCAGTCCCAGCTTGAGTGTGGTTGACCAGGCAGCACCCAGCTTGAGTGTGGTTGACCAGGCAGTACCCAGCTTGAGTGTGGTTGACCAGGCAGAACCCAGCTTGAGTGTGGTTGACCAGGCAGCACCCAGCTTGAGTGTGGTTGACCAGGCAGCACCCAGCTTGAGTGTGGTTGACCAGACAGCACCCAGCTTGAGTGTGGTTGACCAGGCAGTACCCAGCTTGAGTGTGGTTGACCAGGCAGTACCCAGCTTGAGTGTGGTTGAGTCAGCAGCTCCCAGCTTGAGTGTGGTTGAGTCAGCAGCTCCCAGCTTGAGTGTGGTTGAGTCAGCAGCTCACAGCTTGAGTGTGGTTGAGTCAGCAGCCCAGCTTGAGTGTGGTTGAGTCAGCAGCTCTAGCTTGAGTGTGGTTGAGTCAGAGCCCAGCTTGAGTGTGGTTGAGTCAGCAGCCACAGCTTGAGTGTGGTTGAGTCAGCAGCCCAGCTTGAGTGTGGTTGAGTCAGCAGCTCCCAGCTGAGTGTGGTTGAGTCAGCAGCACACAGCTTGAGTGTGGTTGAGTCAGCAGCACACAGCTTGAGTGTGGTTGAGTCAGCAGCTCCCAGCTTGAGTGTGGTTGAGTCAGCAGCTCCCAGCTTGAGTGTGGTTGAGTCAGCAGCTCACAGCTTGAGTGTGGTTGAGTCAGCAGCTCCCAGCTTGAGTGTGGTTGAGTCAGCAGCTCCCAGCTTGAGTGTGGTTGAGTCAGCAGCTCACAGCTTGAGTGTGGTTGAGTCAGCAGCTCCCAGCTTGAGTGTGGTTGAGTCAGCAGCTCCCAGCTTGAGTGTGGTTGAGTCAGCAGCACACAGCTTGAGTGTGGTTGAGTCAGCAGCACACAGCTTGAGTGTGGTTGAGTCAGCAGCTCCCAGCTTGAGTGTGGTTGAGTCAGCAGCACACAGCTTGAGTGTGGTTGAGTCAGCAGCACACCAGCTTGAGTGTGGTTGAGTCAGCAGCCCAGCTTGAGTGTGGTTGAGTCAGCAGCTCCCAGCTTGAGTGTGGTTGAGCAGCAGCTCCCAGCTTGAGTGTGGTTGAGTCAGCAGCACAGCTTGAGTGTGGTTGAGTCAGCAGCTCCCAGCTTGAGTGTGGTTGAGTCAGCAGCTCCCAGCTTGAGTGTGGTTGAGTCAGCAGCTCCCAGCTTGAGTGTGGTTGAGTCAGCAGCACACAGCTTGAGTGTGGTTGAGTCTGCAGCTCCCAGCTTGAGACTGGGACAATCTCTGCCTCACACACCTAACACTCCAGCTACCGTTGCAGATAAATGAATTATCATCTAAACTAGATATTACCCAGCTCGCCTCTCTGGCTTCCTTCATTCCCACTTCATTATGTTGGAGAGGCACTCGCATAGGCACCCCGTACTGCTATTCATCTTGCCTCAGAGAGAGAGAAGAGAGAAGAGAGAGAGAGATTTAATCAAAGTGAAAACATTAGTATGAGTGTCCACTATAATTTAACTACTCGTATGTTAATCTGAGGCACTATAAATAACACAATAACATACGTACACACACACACACACATATATATATATATATATATATATATATATATATATATATATATATATATATATATATATATATATTTTAATATCTCGTGCCGAACAGGGAAAATTGGTCAATTAGCAAGAACTCATTTAAAATTAAATCCTTTCTAAAAATTTATCTTGTACGTTTAAAGATATATTTTTTTTCATTTATGTTAATGCAAAAATTAATAATTTTGTTCCAAAAGAACCGAACTTACCTAACCTTATTATAACAAGCGCAATTTAATTTAGCCTAATCCAGCTAAATATATTTTAGATAAGTTCACAATTTATTAATAAACAAACATAATGAAATATATTTTTTTCGTTAGGTTCAGAATGATTTTTCCGAAATTATTGCATTCACAAATTTTCGCTTGCCTTATTCGGCAAGAAGAGCTTTGCTATTTAAGCCAAAATAGCAAGTTTTACCTATTCGGCACGACATACATAACGTTTTTTTTCACTTTGGTTATCTCACTTTTCTTTACGTTCTGGCCCTAGTTGTCTCTTGTTCTCACTTATTTGTTTTTACAATCTCTCTCTCTCTCTCTCTCTCTCTCTCTCTCTCTCTCTCTCTCTCTCTCTCTCTCTCTCTCTCTCTCTCTCTCTCTCTCTCTCTCTCTCTGACAAGAAAGGGGACAAGGAGTGAATAACAACATTGAAGGGTGACAGAGGTGGATGTCAGGAGACAAACGTGAGTTAGTAACGAGCTGAGGCTGAATAAACATATCTCACCTTGTAAAATACACAACACTTCTCTAGTGTTCTGTTGGGTCACGCTGGAGGCGTGTTATTGTGTCTTTCACAAGCTGACAGTTTGTGTGTATTGCCTACACTCAACTGAAGACATGTTATCGTATGTTTTACAAGCTGACAGCTTGCTTGTATTGCCTACACTCAACTGAAGACATGTTATCGTGTGTTTTATAAGCTGACAGCTTGCTTATATTGCCTACACTCAACTGAAGACATGTTATCGTGTGTTTTATAAGCTGACAGCTTGCTTATATTGCCTACACTCAACTGAAGACATGTTATCGTGTGTTTTATAAGCTGACAGCTTGCTTATATTGCCTAAACTCAACTGAAGACATGTTATCGTGTGTTTTACAAGCTGACAGCTTGCTTGTATTGCCTACACTCAACTGAAGACATGTTATTGTGTGTTTTACAAGCTGACAGCTTGCTTGTATTGCCTACACTCAACTGAAGACATGTTATCGTGTGTTTTATAAGCTGACAGCTTGCTTATATTGCCTAAACTCAACTGAAGACATGTTATCGTGTGTTTTACAAGCTGACAGCTTGCTTGTATTGCCTACACTCAACTGAAGACATGTTATTGTGTGTTTTACAAGCTGACAGCTTGCTTGTATTGCCTACACTCAACTGAAGACATGTTATCGTGTGTTTTACAAGCTGACAGCTTTCTTATATTGCCTACACTCAACTGAAGACATGTTATCGTATGTTTTACAAGCTGACAGCTTGCTTATATTGCCTAAACTCAACTGAAGACATATTATCGTGTGTTTTACAAGCTGACAGCTTGCTTATATTGCCTACACTCAACTGAAGACATGTTATTGTGTGTTTTACAAGCTGACAGCTTGCTTATATTGCCTACACTCAACTGAAGACATGTTATCGTGTGTTTTACAAGCTGACAGCTTGCTTGTATTGCCTACACTCAACTGAAGACATGTTATCGTGTGTTTTACAAGCTGACAGCTTGCTTATATTGCCTACACTCAACTGAAGACATGTTATTGTGTGTTTTACAAGCTGACAGCTTGCTTATATTGCCTACACTCAACTGAAGACATGTTATTGTGTGTTTTACAAGCTGACAGCTTGCTTATATTCCTACACTCAACTGAAGACATGTTATCGTGTGTTTTACAAGCTGACAGCTTGCTTATATTGCCTACACTCGATATAACATTAACTTGCCTCTCTTGTTTTCTCTTTTGTTTCACTGCCCTTTCTCATCATTCCTCGTTAGTTCACTTTGTTGTTTGTACTTCTTTTCGACTATCTTTTAATTATCCCGTACTATCCTTTTTCTTTCTTTCTGTATATTTCTCTTCTCTTTAACTGCCAGAGTTAGGCTTTCGTCTTGTTTCATGTCTGTTATCATATAACATAAGTCTGCTGTGGCACCTTCTCTTCTCAAGGGCTGTTGTGAGTCGTTTCGGTCGCAGAAAAATGTTTGTAAATTGCTTGAAGGTCGTTTGAGTCTGTAAACAAGGCGACTGGTGCCTCGCGCGCGCGTGCGCACACACACACACACACACACACACACACACAACATACATACATACATACATAGCTTTAAGAAGAGGTTTGATGGAGCTCTTGGAGCTGGGAGAGAGAGGTCCTGGTAGCGACCAGCAAAGAGGCGGGGCCGGGAGCTGTGACTCGATTCTTGCTCTCTTCCTCACTCTCTCTCTCTTTTCCTCTAACATTTCTGCCTCTTCCTTCTATTATTTGCATCAAGCACAACTTTAGACTCACAACAAAGAATACTTTGACCCCTGAGGAAGCAAATGGCTGGACCGCTGCAGTTTCTAAATCCCCCAGAAAATTAGATTTTGTTTTTAGAAGCAGTAGTTGATGAGGGAGGAGGAGTCCAGTAGTTGATGAGGGAGGAGGAGTCCAGTAGTTGATGAGGGAGGAGGAGTCCAGTAGTTGATGAGGGAGGAGGAGTCCAGTAGTTGATGAGGGAGGAGGAGTCCAGTAGTTGATGAGGGAGGAGGAGTCCAGTAGTTGATGAGGGAGGAGGAGTCCAGTAGTTGATGAGGGAGGAGGAGTCCAGTAGTTGATGAGGGAGGAGGAGGAGAGTCCAGTAGTTGATGAGGGAGGAGGAGGAGAGTCCAGTAGTTGATGAGGGAGGAGGAGGAGAGTCCAGTAGTTGATGAGGGAGGAGGAGGAGAGTCCAGTAGTTGATGAGGGAGGAGGAGGAGAGTCCAGTAGTTAATAAGGGAGGAGTAGGAGAGTCCAGTAGTTGATGAGGGAGGAGTAGGAGAGTCCAGTAGTTGATGAGGGAGGAGTAGGAGAGTCCAGTAGTTGATGAGGGAGGAGGAGGAGAGTCCAGTAGTTGATGAGGGAGGAGGAGGAGAGTCCAGTAGTTGATGAGGGGAGGAGGAGAGTCCAGTAGTTGATGAGGGAGGAGGAGGAGAGTCCAGTAGTTGAGGGAGGAGGAGAGAGTCTAGTAGTTGATGAGGGAGGAGGAGTCCAGTAGTTGATGAGGGAGGAGGAGAGAGTCTAGTAGTTGATGAGGGAGGAGGAGTCCAGTAGTTGATGAGGGAGGAGGAGAGAGTCTAGTAGTTGAAGAGGGAGGAGAGTCAGTAGTTGATGAGGGAGGAGGATCCAGTAGTTGATGAGGGAGGAGGAGAGAGTCTAAATAGTTGATGAGGAGGAGGAGAGAGTCAAGTAGTTGATGAGGGAGGAGGAGAGAGTCAAGTAGTTGATGAGGGAGGAGGAGAGAGTCCAGTAGTTGATGAGGGAGGAGAAGGAGAGTCCAGTAGTTGATGAGGGAGGAGGAGAGAGTCCAGTAGTTGATGAGGGAGGAGGAGAGAGTCCAGTAGTTGATGAGGGAGGAGGAGAGAGTCCAGTAGTTGATGAGGGAGGAGGAGGAGAGTCCAGTAGTTGATGAGGAGGAGGAGAGAAGTCCAGTAGTTGATGAGGGAGGAGGAGAGAGTCCAGTAGTTGATGAGGGAGGAGGAGAGAGTCCAGTAGTTGATGAGGGAGGAGGAGGAGAGAGTCAAGTCGGTGGTCGAAGCTTCTTGAAGGAGACACTTTATCTTATCTCTGTTTATCCTCTGTAGAGATTTCCCTTCGGAGGAGCAGCGAAGATTGCATGAGATGGAGGAGAGAGAGAGAGAGAGAGAGAGAGAGAGAGAGAGAGAGAGAGAGAGAGAGAGAGAGAGAGAGAGAATGGAATGTTCTTGAAGGACATTTCTATCAACTTGTATTTGATCTACGTAAAGTTTATTATGCAAGGATACGACGAGTCCGAAGAAGAGGGAGGAGGGACAGAGAGAGGGAGGAGAGGACAGAGAGAGGGAGGAGGGACAGAGAGAGGAGGGAGGGACAGAGAGAGGGAGGAGAGGGACAGAGAGAGGGAGGGAGGGACAGAAGAGGAGGGGAGAAGGACAGAGAGAGGGAGGGGAGGGACAGAGAGAGGGAGGGGAGGGACAGAGAGAGGGAGGAGGGACAAGAGAGGGAGGAGAGGGACAAGAGAAGGAGGAGGAAAGGGGAAAAGAGAGGGAGGAGGGACAGAGAGAGGGAGGAGAAGGGACAAGAAGAGGAGGAGGGACAGAGAGAGGGAGGAGACAGAGAGAGGGAGGAGGACAGAGAGAGGAGGGAGGACAAGAGAGAGGCAGAGAGGAGGAGGGACAGAAGAGGGGGAGGAAGAGAGAGGGGGAGAGGGACAGAGAGAGGAGGAGGGACAGAGAGAGGAGGAGGACAGAGAGAGGGAGGAGGGACAAGAGAGGAGGAGGGACAGAGAGAGGAGAGAGAGGGACAGAGAGAGGGAGGGAGGACAAGAAGGAGAAGAGACAGAGAGAGGAGGAGAGACAGAGAGAGGGAGGAGGAGAGGACAGAAGAGAGAGGAGAGGAGAGGACAGAAGAGGGAGGGAGAGGGACAGAGAGAGGGAGGGGAAAGGGGACAGAGAGAGGAAGGGGAGGGTCAGAAAGAGGAAGGGGAGGGAGAGGGAGAGAGGGAGGGAGAGAGAGGGGGTAATAAAGGAAGAGAAACTGAGAGGAATGGAGAGGGAGAGATAAGAGGGATAAATGGTTTTAGAGAGATGAAATGTGGAACTCTGGTAAACCCAATGATTAGCCTTGACCTGAAGGAAGAGAGAGAGAGAGAGAGAGAGAGAGAGAGAGAGAGAGAGAGAGGGTGAGAGAGAAAGGAGGGAGGCACTGCCAATCTCCTTAAATCACTGGATGCTGGAGCGGACAAGGTCACTCCAAGATTGCTACATCATTGTTGTGACCTCCTGGCGTCACCTCACTCAGCGTCACTGTCGAGTCCAGTCAGTGACCGCCTGGCGTCACCTCACTCAGCGTCACTGTCGAGTCCAGTCAGTGACCGCCTGGCGTCACCTCACTCAGCGTCACTGTCGAGTCCAGTCAGTGACCGCCTGGCGTCACCTCACTCAGCGTCACTGTCGAGTCCAGTCAGTGACCGCCTGGCGTCACCTCACTCAGCGTCACTGTCGAGTCCAGTCAGTGACCGCCTGGCGTCACCTCACTCAGCGTCACTGTCGAGTCCAGTCAGTGACCGCCTGGCGTCACCTCACTCAGCGTCACTGTCGAGTCCAGTCAGTGACCGCCTGGCGTCACCTCACTCAGCGTCACTGTCGAGTCCAGTCAGTGACCGCCTGGCGTCACCTCACTCAGCGTCACTGTCGAGTTCAGTCAGTGACCGCCTGGCGTCACTGTCGAGTCCAGTCAGTGAACCCGAGTTTAAACCTTGCTTTCACTCTTCCGGGTTCCCATTACCCGGGTTCGATGTTTGATTCCACAGTTTATATATATATATATATATATATATATATATATATATATATATATATATATATATATATATAACAGTTATATATATATATATATATATATATATATATATATATATATATATATATATATATATATATATATATATATATATATATATATATATACGTATATGGAGGAGGCTGCTGCTCACTGGTGAGGCTCTATTGGATTTCCTTGTCTAGATGTTTTAATTATTAAGGGGACCATGATTTTAAATTTAAAATTTACAGAAAACCAACAAATAACTGTTGTTATGTGCATTATTAATCTTCACATCATGATACAGTTAAACTGTCGATTTTCTCATCAATGTTTTTGAGAATTTTTGGGTATTTGCAGCCCAGAATCTACGGATGAAGAAATTTTGAAGACTGATGAAATAGCTAGTGATCTAAAATACCCAAAACACATAACTGATAAATCTTTTAAAATTGCTAGAAATACTTTTTACAATTAAAAAAGGGACAACCAACCTTATTCAACTAAAAATATATTGGTTCTCCCTTACCATGAAAGCTTAGTTGATATGTCTTCTCTACCTAAGAATTTTAAATATCAAAGTTGCATTTAAAAAGTCCATGGTTGAAATATATTACTTCCTAATGTGGGTTAAGCTTATTCATGGAATAGCACTAAAACCCTACGGTTTTACCGCTCTCCCACACAGGTACTGTACACACACAGGTACTGTACACACACAGGTACTGTTGTCGTGTGGGGTTCTTGAATGGATTTGGTAATAACACAAACGCAGCTTGGTTGGTAACTTACATATTGGTGATAATAATGAGAGAGCACTCAGAGTCTGTGCCTGTCTACACTGCTACCCTGACTTGAACTGAGGCCCAGTGAGCGAGGGACTCTCATAGCTAGGTCAGCAGGAATACTAGTAACGGACAGTGATCACGTGAAAGGCTTGTGACTCACTAACGGTTGGTAAGATTACTACTACTGACACTGTACATTCTGGTAATGTACACACGCAGGTACTGTACACACAGAGGTACTGTACACACAGGTACTTTACATTCTGGTAATGTAGTACCTGGCATCCAACAAGTTCCCAAACAAATTTCGATAACAAAGGTAAACACACAGTGTAAATTTTGAGCACCTGTTATATACCCTCCACCAATACTTGCAATACATAGAGAGAAAGTATTGGTGTACTCAGCCTGCTAGTGGGAGTCTGACTCCAACCAGAGGTGTAAATATAACGTCAACTCGGCTGGAGTCACCCTCTCACCCAGTTGGTTAACGGTTCTAGGGGCCCCCAGCGAGGCTAGGGGCCCTAGAACCTCCTGTAGCAGTTTGCCTGCTACAGGGTGAGTGTAAGACGTGGTTGTTGTGATGAACGATAAATATATTGTAAAGTACTGGACCCACGACACAATACTAGTGCATCATGTTGGATCAAGTCACTTGATTACGTCTCCCACTCGTCCCAGTGGTTCAATTATGTCTTCCACTCGTCCCAGTGGTTCAATTATGTCTCCCGCTCGTCCCAGTGGTTCAATTATGTCTCCCGCTCGTCCCAGTGGTTCCATTATGTCTTCCACTCGTCCCAGTGGTTCCATTATGTCTTCCACTCGTCCCAGTGGTTCCATTATGTCTCCCACTCGTCCCATTCCCTTCATTATGTCTTCCACTCGTCCCAATTCCTTCATTATGTCTTCCAATCATCCCAATCCCTTCATTTTTGTCTCCCACTCGTCCCAATCCCTTCATAATGTCTTACACTCGTCCCAATCCCTTCATTATGTCTTCCAATCGTCCCAATCCCTTCATTATGTCTTCTACTCGTCCCAATCCCTTCCTTATGTCTTCCACCCTTCCCAATCCCTTCATTATGTCTTCCACTCGTCCCAATCCCTTCATTATGTCTTCCAATCGTCCCAGTCCCTTCATTATGTCTTCCACTCGTCCCAATCCCTTCATTATGTCTTCCACTCGTCCGAATCCCTTCATTATGTCTTCCACTCGTCCGAATCATGGATGAGACGAAAAATGGCAAGAGGAAATTGTGTATAAGATTGATCATTTCCTGTAGTGGTAATGGAGGTGTGGTGGTGGTGGTAGTGGTGGTGGTAGTGATGGTGGTAGTGGTAGTGGTGGTGGTAGTGGTAGTATTGGTGGTAGTGGTGGTGGTAGTGGTGGTGGTGGTAGTGGTGGTGGTAGTGGTGGTGGTAGTGGTGGTGGTAGTGGTAGTGGTGGTGGTGGTAGTGGTGGTGGTAGTGGGGGTTGTGGTAGTAGTGGTGGTAGTGGTAGTATTGGCAGTGGTGGTGGTAGTAGTGGTAGTAGTGGTAGTAGGGGTGGTGGTAGTGGTGGTGGTGGTAGTAGTGGTAGTGGTGGTGGTAGTAGTGGTGGTGGTAATGGTGGTGGTAGTGGTGGTGGTGGTGGCGGTGGTAGTGGTGGTAGCGGTGGTGGTGGTGGTGGTAGAGGTGGTGATGATAGTGGTAGTGGTAGTAGTGGTAATTGTGGTAGTAGTAGTGGTGGTGGTGGTAGTGGTAGTGGTGGTGGTAGTTGTGGTGGTAGTTGTGGTGGTAGTAGTGGTGGTGGTAGTAGTGGTAATGGTGGTGGTAGTGGTGGTGGTGGTGGTGGTAGTGGTAGTGGTGGTAGTAATGGTAGTGGTGGTGGTAGGGTTGGTAGTAGTAGTGGTTGGGGTAGAAGTTCTGGTGGTAGTTACAGTGGTGGGGTGGTGGTGCTAGTGGTCGTAGTAGTGGTGATGGAAGTGGTGGTGGTAGCATTGGTAGTGGTAGTGGTGGTGGTAGTGGTAGTAGTGGTTGTGGTGGTAGTAGTGTTGGTGATGGTAGTAGTGGTGGTAGCGGTAGTGGTGGGGTGGTGGTGGTTGTAGTGGTGGTAGTAGTGGTAGTGGTGGTGCTAATGGTGGTGGTATTGGTGGTGGTGGTGGTAGTGTCTCTCTGAGAGTCTTTCTGGGAGTCTCTCTCTGAGAGTCTCGCTGGGAGTCTCACTGAGAGTCTGTAGTCTCTCTGAGAGTCTCGCTGGGAGTCTCACTGAGAGTCTCGCTGGGAGTCTCACTGAGAGTCTCGCTGGGAGTCTCACTGAGAGTCTCGCTGGGAGTCTCTCTGGGGGTCTCTTTAGGAGTCTGTCTAAATCCAGTGACTAACGTAGGAAAGGTTAGGAAAGAGAGATGGTGTTTACTAGGTGTGTGTGTGTGTGTGTGTGTGTGTGTGTGTGTGTGTGTGTGTCAGTCCCTCACAGTCTTCGTATAACCTGTTAAATATTTTGCACTCTGGCAGGCTCGTCCATCTTTCCTCACTGCGTCTCGAACACCACCTGATATGACAAGTAAAGTACAACAGTCTTACAGCCTTCTCTAACTTATATTCACTCTGCCTGTCCTTGTCCTTGTCCTTGTCCTTGTCCTTGTCCTTGCCTAGTTGCTTCCCTGTACTTCTTAATCCCCTTGATATCTTAATTCCACCCTGGAGGAGGTGTTCACCGACGCCAAGGACCTCCCAGGACACTGTTCCACAAGGTCGTTCCTTCCTTCATTCACGGGGGGGGGGGTGCCTTGGTGCCACTGGACGGCTCTTCATCCAAGGAACTGGAAGTACGTCCTTTTTTCTTGTTTAGATCTGATCTGATTACCTTCCATTCCCTGAGATGTATAACCCCTACGGGTTTAGTGGTGGACCTGACTTAACTTGAGTGGTGGACCTGACTTAACTCAGTGAAGACGTGTCTTGTGTGCTCTCTGTGAATCTGAACAAGATGTCCTCTCTTGAGCTACTCTACCAGCAGCTGAAGGAAGAACTGAGGGTAGCTAAGCTTGAGATACAGCGACTGACTGAGGAAAACAAGAGGATTCGTAGTAATCCTCCTGTTGAGAATCCTCAAGCCAAGAAAGGAACCTGGACAGTGGCCGGAATGCATGGGACAAAGTTAAAGATCAAGAGGATGGATGGAGAGGTAGAATTAACGAAGAACCAGAAACCTGTTGTGGAAACATCGAACCGATTCTCCGTGTTACCCGATGAATGTGAGTCGACTACAGGGAACATCACGAACGACACCAAGGAAGGTAAGAACATTGTTCTTGTTGGGGATAGTCAAATTAGGTATATGGATAGGGCCTTCTGCTTGAAAAGAAGTAGGAGACAGAGGGTTTGCTTTCCTGGGGCTGGGATGGAGGATATTGTTAGCCGTCTGGACGACATCATGAGAGGTAATGGGAGCAATCCTATTATCTGTCTCAGTGCTGGAGGCAACGATGTTGGCAGACGTAGGAGTGAGGACCTGACTAGCAGGGATAGGTCAGCAATAGACATAATTAGGAAGAAGGGTGGGAACCCTGTCATATGGTATTTTGCCAAGGAGAGGAGTTGGAGATGAATGGCTGTCCAGGGCAATTGGTGTCAGTGCTGGCTGGACAAACACTGTAAGGATAATGCAGTACCATTCATTTGCAACTGGACCACTTCTATGG
>WNWK01023530.1:0-30979 GCA_009830355.1 Cherax destructor
CTGGATAACAGGTATATCTTGCTACTTCTACTTACACTTAGGTCACACTACACAGGCATGCACATGCATATACAGGGGACCCTCGGTTTTCTACAGCTCAAAACTCGAACAATTATGTAAGTGTATTTTTGTAAGTGCTTTTGTAAGTGTATTTTTGGGGGTCCGAAATGACTAATCTAATTTACATTCGTCCTAGGGAACAAATTTGTTCAGTAACGGCACTCGAACAGCATTCTGGAAAGAATTATCAACGAAAACCGAGGGTCCACTCTCTAGTATATACATACGCACATCTAGGTTTTTCTTCTTTTTCTTAATAGCTCTTGTTCTTCTTTATTTCCTCTATTCTCTATGGGGAAATGGAAAAGAATCTTTCCTCTATAAGCCATGCGTGTCGTATGAGGCGACTAAAATGCCAGGAGCAATGATCTCGTAACCCCTTCTCCTGTATACCTTACTAAAAACGAGAAGAATTTTTTTATTAAACTGGGATGCTTGAATGTGCATGGATGTAGTGCGATGATAAGAAAGAGATGATTACTGACGTTATGAATGAAATGAAGTTGAATGTCCTGGTCCTAAGCGAAACAAAGCTGAAGTGGTAGGCGAGTTTCAGTGGAGAGAAATAAATGGGATTAAATCAGGAGTATCTGAGAGAGTTAGAGCTAAGGAAGGGGTAGCAATAATGTTGAAAGATCAGTTATGGAAGGAGAAGAGGGAATATAAATGTGTAAATTCAAGAATTATGTGGATTAAAATAAGGGTCGGATGCGAAAAGTGGGTCATAATAGTGTGTATGCACCTGGAGAAGAGAGGAGTGTAGAGGCGAGAGAGAGATTTTGGGAGATGTTAGCGAATGTATAGGAACTTTTGAACCAAGTGAGAGAGTAATTGTGGTAGGGGACCTAAATGCTAAAGTAGGAGAAACATTTAGAGAGGGTGTGGTAGGTAAGTTTGGGGTGCCAGGTGTAAATGATAATAGGAGTCCTTTGATTGAACTTTGTGTAGAAAGGGTTTAGTTATAGGTAATACATTTTTTCAGAAAAAGAGGTTAAATAAGTATACAAGATATGATGTAGGGTTTAATGACAGTAGTTTGTTGGACTCGTATTGGTAGATAAAAGACTGTTGAGTAGACTTCAGGATGTACATGTTTATAGAGGGGCCACAGATATATCAGATCACTTTTTAGTTGTAGCTACAGTGAGAGTAAAAGGTAGATGGGATACAAGGAAAATAGAAACAGCAAGTAAGAGAGAGGTGAAGGTTTATAAACTAAAAGAGTAGGCAGTTAGGGTAAGATATAAACAACTATTGGAGGATAGATGGGCTAGTGAGAGATAGGCAATGGGGTCAAGATGTATAGGGTACGGTTAAGAATGTAGTGTTAGAGTGTTCAGTAGAAGTTTGTGGTTACAGGAAAGTGGGTGTGGGTGGAAGAAGGGCATTGGTGGAATGATGATGTAAAGAGAGTAGTAAGGAGAAAAAGTTTGCATATGAGAGGTTTTTACAAAGTAGAAGTGATGCAAGGAGGGAAGAGTACAGTGGTCCCTCGGTTTTCGCCGAAAATTTGTTCCAGAATGCTGCCAATGCCATTACAAGAATTTACTTCCAAGAAATAATGTCCGAGGTTGTTTTTTCAGACCCCAAAAATACACTTGCAACAGCACTTACGAAAATACACTTATAAAATGTTTGATTTTGGGAGATGCCCCCGGGGACCATGTATATGGAGAGAAAAGAGGGGGAAGCAGTGTAAAAAAGAGCAAATGAGAGAGGGGGTGAGATGTTATCAAAAATTTTGTTGAAAATAAAAAAATTTTTGGAGTGAGATTAACCTTTGACTGTTTCTCGTATATACAGTGGACCCCGAGTTTCGTAAAACTTCACTCCTGAAGTCTGCTCAAGCGTCATTACCGGGGGAAATTTCTCCCCTTAAAGGAAAAAAGCTGGGTTGTCTTTTCAGACCCCCAAAAAAACTTTCCCCAAGCACTTACAATATTATACTTACATAATTTTAGATTTCGGGTGTACGAAACTCGGGGGGCCACTGTATCTCTTAAACCACTGTTTCGACGTATTAATATGCATAAATTTAGCGGCCTCAAATCAAGTGGGAGAAAACTGGTAGGCCCACATGTGAGAGAGAAAGGGCTGTGTGGTCAGTGTCGCATAAAAAAATCGGGGAGCCAGTGGTGCATTGTGGGGAAAAACATTTCAGTAGTCCATGTTCAGCATGCCTAGGGTAAGAAATATGACTCCCAGGACTGGGACTTTCTTCCCCAGTGAAGCTCTAACACAGATGGAAGTGTTCTGAAGATAATTTCATGGTTTTGGGAGTTTTTCCAAAAGCAATGCCCAGGATACCAGAAGGAAGGAAGCAAAAAAAGAAAGAAATGGAAGGAAGAGATGAGAGGAAGGAAGGAAGGAAAGCAAGGTGAGAGGAAGGAAGGAAGGAAAAAAGAGATGAGAGGAAGGAAGGAAAAAAGAAAGGGAAAGGGAAAGGGGGAAAGGAAGGGAAAGGGAAGGAAAAAAGAAAGGAAGAAAAAAAGGAAGGGGGGATGAGAGGAAGGAAGGAACAAAAGAAGAAGAAAAGGGAAAGGGAAAAAAAAAAGGAAGGAATGAAGGAAGAAAGAAGGCGGAAGGAAGAGATGAGAGGAAGGAAGGAAAGATGAGATGAAGGAATGAAGGAAATAAGTAAAAGGAAGAAAGGAAGGAGGGGGTAGGGAAGACATGCAACCCCGTGTTGACAGCAGGAGGGTTTGGGGTAATGGTATAATATGTCATTTTTACAGTTGCCTTACCCTGACTCAGCAAATTTAGATCGCACGCCTGACTTCAAGGCTAAGGGAAGTTGATAGAAAGTTTCCAGTCATTATATATGTGTATATATATTATAGAACAATAGTAAAAAAAAAGAAATCATTGTTGGTTTGTGTAAACAAGTTTTGTAAACAATATAATGATAATAATGTTTGTGCAGTTATTGTGTTGCATACAACGAGTGTATATATGTACACTGCATCTTACTTTGGTTTCTGGGCCTCAAGTTATTTGGAAAAAAAAAAAATATTGGAAAATACAAGAAACTTAGGTCAAATGGGGTAAATATAAGTGTACCAGTGAGCGGCATGCACCGCTGTTGCCATATTGTCATTTTTATGCCAAATTTTATGCCTCCATTATCACAAATTCAAGTATTGATCGCAAAAAAAAAAAATTTTAGGATAAAAACAATCAGAAAAATAATCTTAACATTTTGATAGAAAAAATAGTTTTTATTTTCAAAATATTTTGCGACAACAGGAGAGCACTCAGGATTGGGGGGTTGCGAGAGTCAAGGGTTAAAACAGCGACTTTGCAGTCTATTTCGTATGGTATTTATTGATGTATTCTCATTTTCTTGGTCTCATGTGATAAGAATGGAGAATATATTAAAGAAATAGAGATGATTTTGATTGGTTTGACAATGACACAAAGTATCTTACAGTGAGCTCAAAGTAGCGAAAATGTTGATTTTCGCCCGTGTTCAAAATGCTCAAAATCACACCATGCCTCCAATACACATCCTTTGGCAAGTCTAATATTCTTGCACAAGTGCGCTGATTGTATATACCATTTTTACAATGATGCAGTTGTATACATAACAGTAAATCTTCTATTTTTGTGAAAATAAAAATTCAAAATGGAAAGCAAGTAATTTAGGGGCCTGGAGACATGACTAACGAACAGAGAAGATGTTATTTTAGTGCCAGGAATGTCTGCCTTGTTTATTCACGGACCCTATTTTGAAATTAGCCATCGTTTGAAATTTGTGTGAAAATTGGCCAAATTGTCATTTTCTGACCACTATTTTGGGTGGTTGAAATTGGTAAATAGGCGGTTTCTTGTACTCAGTCGATATTAGAAATGGAGTTCTAGCGAAGTAGCTATGATTTTTATTGGACTGGAACATGGGAATTGGCCAACAATAGGGCTCAAAGTGGGTGAAAATCGCTGATGCACATCTTTGAGGCCGATAACTTCGCGAGAAACATATTCCATGGATTTTCATTCAAATCTCAAACTTTTGGTGTCGTTATGATCGGAGAAAAATTCTCTATCATTTCATAAGACATTTTTTTTTTCCAAAACATTTTCTACCTTGAGAACGTGTTTCGAGAAGGCCTGTCGACCACCAAAGGGTTAATAAATGTATGGAAGAGGGTAAGGTACCTAGGGATTGGCAGAGAGTGTGTATAGTTCCTTTTGTATAAAGGAAAAGGGGACAAAAAGAGGTGCAAAAATTATGGGGAATATAAGTCTTCTGGTATACAGTGGTCCCTCGGTTTTGCGAAAATTCTTTCCAGAATGCTGCTCAAGTGCCTTTTACCAAACGAATTTACTTCCTTAACCTTTGGGGGTCCAAGGGGGGGTCTCTGAAACTCGTTCTCAGGGTCACGAATTTAAAAAAAAAAAAATTATTTTTCTTATAGAATGATAGAGAATCTTTTTCCGATCATAACGCCACAAAAATTATGAAATTTGATCGAAAACTAAAGGAATTATGCTTTCGCGAAGTTAGCGGTAGCCATGACACTTACGCATCGGCGATTTCGCCACTTGAGCTATTTTCGTGGCACATTGCAATGTTTTCAGTCTACTACAGTATAGCTATTTACTAGAACTCCATTTGTTCTCGATTGAGTACACGAAACTGCCTATTTACCAATTTCAACTACCCAAAATAGTGGTCAGAAAATGGCAATTTGGCCAATTTCACACAAATTTCAAACGATGCCAATTTCAAAATAGGACCCATATTAAACAAGACAGACATTCCCTGGCACTAAAATAACATCTTCTCTGTTCATTAGTTACGTCTCAGGCCCCTCTTACATTACTTTTGCTTTCCATTTTGAATTTTTATTTATACAAAAAATAGAAGATTTATTGTTATGTATACAACTGCATCATTGTAAAATGGTATAAATATCAGAGCACTTGTGCATGAATATTAGACTACGCCAGTTGATGTGTATTGGACGCATGGTGTGATTTGTTTACTCTTGAACATCGTCAAAATCGAACATTTTCGCTACTTTTGAGCTCAATTTCAAGGTACTTTTATTGTCAAACCAATCAAAATCATCTCTATTTCTGTAATATATATTCCGTTCTATCAAATAAGAACAAGAAAACGAGAATACAACAATAAATACCATACGAAAATAGACTGCAAAGTCGCTGTTTTAAACCAAAAACACGGTCAGAGTTTTTTCCTCATTATGCACTGTGTGGTGCAGAATTTTTATACCGCGCACACTGACCGCTGGAGCTAGCCCATTCTATCATCTAGGCTAACAGCCTGTTTCTGCTTGATTTGAGGCGCTAGAATTTAGGAGTACTAGTCACGTCAATAACCCCAGTCTCTTGTAAGACGTACTAGTACGACAAAAAACCCCGAAGGGTTGAAATAATGTCACGTAGGTTAGTCTATTTCAGATCCCCAAAATACACTTGCAACAGCACTTACAAAAATACACTTACATAAATGTTCGAGTTTGGAGATGCCACGAAAACCAAGGGACCACTGTACCTGGTAAAGTGTATGGTAGAGTTAATTTTGAAAGAATTAAGAGTAAGACAGAGAGCAGGATAGCAGATGAACAAGGGGGGCTTTAAGGAAAGGTAGGGGTGTGAGCCAAGTGTTTACATGAAACATATAGGTGAACAGTATTTAGATAAGGGTAGAGAGGTTGTTATGGTATTTATGGATTTGGAAAAGGCGTATCATAGGGTGGATAGAGACTGATGTGGCAGATGTTGCAGGTATATGGAATGAGGTAGGTTACTGAAAGCGGTGAAGACCTTTTATGACAATAGTGAGGCTCAGGTTAGAGTGTGTAGGAGAGAGGGAGATTATTTCCCAGTAAAAGTAGGCCTTAGACAAGGATGTGTGTGTCGCCATGGTTTTGTTCAATATATTTATAGATGGGGTTGTAAAGAGAGAAGTGAATGCGGGTCTTGGCAAGAGGTGTGGGGTTAAAAGACAAAGAATCAAATACAAAATTAGGAGTTGTCACAGTTGCTTTGCTGATGACACTGTGCTTTTGGTAGATTCTGAAGAGAAGTTACAGAGGTTGGTGGGTGAATTTGGTAGGGTATGTAAAGAAAGAAAATTGAAAGTAAATATATAGGAAAGAGTAAGGTGATGAGGATAACAAAAGATTAGGTGACGAAGATTGGATATCAGATTGGAGGAGAGTATGAAGGAGGTGAATGTATTCAGATATTTAGGAGTGGACATGTCAGCAGATGGGTCTATGAAGGATGATGAGGTGAATCATAGAATTGATGAGGGGAAAAGGGGTGAGTGGTGCACTTCGGAGTCTGTGGAGATAAAGAACTTTGTCCATGGAAAGTAAAAAGGGGAATGTATGAAAATGTATTATACCAACACTTTTATATGGGTGTGAAGCATGGGGGTAAATGTTACAGTAGGGAAGGCTGGAAGTGGAGATGTGCATGTCTGAGGTCAGTGTGTGGTGTGATATAATGCAGAGAATTTGGAGTTTGGGAAATTAGGAGGAGGTGCGGGTGCAAAACATCAGAGGGCTGAGAGGATTGTTGAGTGGTTAGGACATGTAGAGAATGGAACTAAGCAGAAGGACTTCCCGAGTATATAAATCCGGGGTCCACTGTATTTGATTTTTGAGCTACTACAGTGCTTTGGTTAACGATGTTGTCGGATAACGATAATTTAGGTTAACGATATTTTGATAAAAAAAATGATGCGGTTAACGATTTTGCTTCGGTTAACGACATTACGTACCGGACGTGTCCGCATAGCGCCCAGCTGACGCGCACTCAAAGGCGTCTGATGTGCTATTGTTTACAAGCGGGCGGCCACCACCCCTCCATCCACGCATTTATACCCCAAGCGCCTGTTGTCATTATTCCACTGTTTTTAGTGCTTCCAACTGCTAAATAAGCTACCATGGGTCCAAAGAAAGCTCCTAGTGCCAACCCTGTGATAAAGAGCGTAGCATTCATGCCAGGGAATAGCATTCATGCAGGGAGTGTAGCATTTATGCAGGAGTGTAGCATTTATGCAGGGAGTGTGCCAGGCATGAAGGGAGTATAGCAGGCATGCAGGGAGTGCTTGAGCTGCAGAAGAGAGTGTAGCAGGCATGCAGGGAGTGTAGCAGGCATGCAGGGAGTGTAGCAGGCATGCAGGAGTTTGCAGGCATGCAGGGGTAGCAGGCATGCAGGGAGTGTAGCGACTGTCCTGGGACTGTAACATTATGCAGTGAGTGTAGCAGGCATGCAGGGAGTGTAGCAGGCATGCAGGGGAGTGTAGCAGGCATGCAGGGAGTGTAGCAGGCATGCAGGGAGTGTAGCAGGCATGAAAGGGAGATTATAGCAGGCATGCAGGGAGTGTAGCAGGCATGCGAGTGTAGCAGGCATGCAGGGAGTGTAATGACATGCAGGGAATTAGCAGGCATGCAGGAGTTTAGCAGGCATGCAGGGAGTATAGCAGGCATGCAGGGAGTGTAGCAGGCATGCAGGGAGTGCTTAGCATTTATGCAGGAGTGTAGCAATTATGGGGAGTGTAAGCAGGCATGCAGGAGTGTAGCATTTATGCAGGAATTAGCAGGCATGCAGGGAGTGTAGCAGGCATGCAGGGAGTGTAGCAGGCATGCAGGGAGTGTAGCATTCACGCAGGGAGTGTAGCAGGCATGCAGGGAGTGTAGCATTTATGCAGGGAGTGTAGCATTTATGTGAGAGTGTAGCATTTATGCAGGGAGTGTAGCATTTATGCAGGGAGTGTAGCAGGCATGCAGGGAGTGTAGCAGGCAAGCAGAAGTAGCAGGCATGCAGGGAGTGTAGCATTCATGCAGGGAGTGTAGCAGGCATGCCAGGGAGTATAGCAGGCATGCAGGTAGTGTAGCAGAGGCATGCAGAGTGTAGCAGGCATGCAGGGAGTGTAGCAGGCATGCAGGGAGTGTAGCAGGCATGTAGGGGTGGCAGGCATGCAGGGAGTGTAGCAGGCATGCAGGGAGTGTAGCAGGCATGCAGGGGTGTAGCAGGCATGCAGGGAGTGTAGCAGGCAGCTGCAGGGAGTGTAGCAGGCATGCAGGGAGTGTAGCAGGCATGCAGGGAGTGTAGCATTCAAGAAAAGGCCAGTAACCCCAGAAAAGAACTTGCCACCTGCAGTGTTAATGGAAGGGGATTCCCCTTCCAAACACTAGCATACTATACTCCATCCTTTCCCCCTCCTCCCGTCCTCCACACATCAACAACTCTTCAATAAATGTAAGTGACATGTTATTGTACTATGTTACATGTGTATTTATTTATTGTTCATTAGAATTGTGTGTTATTTAATGTCAAAAAGTTCCTAAAAAATATTTTTATTTTACTATGAAAGTCTTGGACGGATTAATTTTATTTCATTGTTTCTTATGGGGAAAGATGATTGAGTTAACGATTGTTTCGGTTAAAGATATGCCCTCTCTGACGGATTAATATCGTTAACTGAGGTAGCAGCTGTACTTTCCTCTGTGATCAGTGGAAAATGAAAGCCTGTTAAATATTTTACTCTGGATTGCTGTTCTTTTTTCTCTGCTTCATGAACACTTAACTGAGTGGTAAATCTTACTTCTACCTACTCTCATTTTATGCTTTGTGCATTTCTTAAAGTTCCTAGATTTATAATACAGTAGGGCCCCACTTATACGGCAAGGTTAGGTTCCAGGCCTTAAAGCATACATCGCTGAAAAGCAGAACGCCATTTTTCCACTTCTAAATGCATAGCAGTGGTACTTCGGTTTACGATGGTCTCCAAACTCGCCCTTTTATGTAAGTTTATTTTTAAATGCTTTTGTAAGTGTATTTTTGGGGTCTAAAAGGACTAGTCTATTTTACATTATTCCTTATGGGGATAAATTCGTTGGTAATGGCACTTGAACAGCATTCTGGAATGAAAAATATGGTAAACCGGGGTACCACTGTAAATGCCAGACAACAAGCTTTACACTAACTTATATTAAGTTAGCAATAGCACTAGGCATTAAAAAACACAATAAAAAGTAAGATACACACAGAGCATACTTATTACTTACCTTAAAGTATTAACATTGATGTATTATTGATGTGTGAGAGGTGAGTGGCAGGGTATTGTCTAAAACAAGTAAAACATTAAAAGGAATTTTCTTTTCCTTGCAGTAAGTCTCAACTGTAGGCTTAAAATAGTCTGTGAACCAATTAATTAAAAGATCAGTAGTCATCCAAGCTTGAATTGGATTTATAATAAACAGAGGCTACCTTTTGCATAGTTCTTTAGGGCCCTAGGATTTTCTGAGTGATAAATTATCATAGGTTTTAACTTGCAATCCCCAGCATCATTAGCTCCTAGAAAGAGGTAGCTGACATTCTTGGGTTATCCTGCTTCTCTACACATATGCTGCTATGTGTAACTGTATTTGATGGCTATTTCAGCAATCAACATATACCTTGTTAGTAAGTTTATTCAGGTATACACAAATACAGTTACATAGATTATCATACATAGCAGAATATGCTTAGACAACCTAGGATAACCCAAAAAATCAGTTCACTGAGTTTAATCATTTCTAACTTGGCACTTAAAGTAAGAGGCTTACGACTCCTCTTTTTATCACAACTAAGCTTAGACGCCATAGTCATTGAGAGCCAACTAGTTAACGAAAGAGTAAACGAGAGAGAGAATGACATACGGAGGTCAGACAAGGTAAAAACAAACTGAACAGGTAGTGGGCGATCACTCGGTCAGGCGAAATGAATGCGATTATCGTGTCCATTTTTAGTTCATTCACATATGTTTGTAAGAGTTTGTGAAACTTTTACCTCAAAATAATAATTTACCTCACAATACATATGCTGCTATGTGTAACTGTATTTGATGGCTATTTCAGCAATCAACATATACCTTTTTAAAGTAGTTTATTCAGGTATACACAAATACAGTTACATAGATTATCATACATAGCAGAATATGCTTAGACAACCTAGGATAACCCAAAAGTCAGTTCACTGAGTTTAATCATTTCCTAACTAAGCTTAGACGCCATAGTCATTGAGAGCCAACTAGTTAACGAAAGAGTAAACGAGAGAGAGAATGACATACGGAGGTCAGACAAGGTAAAAAACAAACTGAACAGGTAGTGGCGATCACTCGGTCAGGCGAAATGAATGCGATTAATACGTGTCCACTTTTAGTTCATTCACATATGTTTGTAAGAGTTTGTGAAACTTTTACCTCAAAATAATAATAATTACCTCACAATACAAATACAGTGGACCCCAATGCGAGCACCCGGAAATGTACAATTATGTAAGTATAATATTGTAAGTGCTTGTGGAAGTGTATTTTTGGGGTCTGAAATGGACTAACCTACTTGACATTATTTCTTAAGGGAGTAAATTGTTCGGTAATGGCACTTGAGCAGGGTTCTGGTACAGTGGAACCCCGACTAACGTAATTAATCCATTCCAGGAGCTATTGCTTAACACGAAAATACGTAAGTCGAAACCTTATTTCCAATAAGAAATAATGTAAATACAGTGGGCCCCGAGTAACGTAAAAAATTCCATTCCAGAAGCCTGCTCAAGTGCCATTCGAGCAATTTACTCCCTTAAGGAATAATGTGACATAGGTTAGTCTATTCCAGACCCCCAAAATACACTTACACAAGCACTTACAATATTATACTTATATATTTGTACGATTTCCAGGGTGTTCGTTACTCGGGGTCCACTGTACAATTAATCCGTTCCACCCAAAAATATTCACATACTAAATAATAAAAAAAATTAATAAATAACATTTACTTACCTTTATTGAAGAGAGTTGCAGGCATCTGAAGATAGGGAGGATAACAGGGGCAGGGGGGTTAGTGGTTGGAAGGGGGAATCCCCTCCAAAAAAGACTTCAGGTAACAAGTCCTTATCTGGGGTTACTTCCTTCTTTTTTTTAATGTCACTTGGACCAGCTGAGAGTCACTGGATCCCTGCCTCGTGAAATAACTGTCCACAGTCCTCTGTTTTTGGCGACTCCTTAACCCTTTGACTGTTTCGGACGTATATATCGTCTTACGAGCCAATGTTTCGGACGATTTATACGCCTAAATTCTAGCGACCTCAAATCAAGCAGGAGAAAGCTGGTAGGCCCACATGTGAGAGAATGGGTCTGTGTGGTCAGTGTGCACAGTATAAAAAAAATCCTGCAGCAAGCAGTACATAATGAGAAAAAAAAAACTCCGACCGTTTTTTTTAATTAAAACGCCGTCTTTGAGGTGTATTTTCGTATAGTATTTATGGTTGTATTCTCTTTTTCATGGTCTTATTTGATAGAATGGGAAACATATTACAGGAATAGAGATGATTTTGATTAGTTTCATGATTTATACGATCTTGAAATTGAGCTCAAAGTAGCGGAAATGTTCGAATTTTGCCAAGTTCAAAAGTAAACAAATCACACCATACGTCAATACACATCAACTGGTGAGTCTAATATTCTTTCACAAGTGCACAGATATTATTTATACAGTTTTTACAATAATGCAATAGTTTGCATAACAATAAATCTTCTATTTTTGTATGAATAAAAATCAAAATAGAAAGCAAGAGTAATGTATGAGGGGGCCCAAAGACATGACTAATGAACAGATAACATCTTATTTTAGTGCTAGGGATGTCTGCATTGTTTATTCTGGACCCTATTTTGAAATTGACATCTTTTTTATTTTGCATGAAATTGGCGAATTGCCATTTTCTGACCACTTTATTGGGTAGTTGAAATCGGTAAATTGGTGATTTCTTGTACTCAATCAATAGAACAAATGGAGTTCTAAAGAAATAACTATGAATTGGGTCGACTGTCCCAATGGAATTGGCCTAAAATAGGGCTCAAAATCTGCAAAATCGCCAATGCGTATATATCACTGACATCGCTAACTTTGCAGAGCGTAATTCCGTAAGTTTTCAATAAAATTTCATACTTTTGGTGTCATTACAATCGGGAAAAGATTCTCTATCATTTCATAAGAAAAATAATTTTTTTTTTTCCAAAATTTTCCGACATAGAATGACAGTTTCAGAATGGGGCCTCCGACAGTCAAAGGGTTAATATTTTCCTGAAGTGCAACATGGCTCTGTCACTGAAGTGGTTGCACAGAAGGAAGACAACAGTCAAGGACCAGGTGATAAGGCTGAGGAGAGAAGATGGGAACTCACAAGTAATGATCAAGAGGTATGTGAGGAGCTCAACTTGAGGTTTAAGGAAGTATTCACAATGGAGGAAGGAAGGCAGCTGAGTAGACAGGACGTGGTTCGTCACCAACAAGGGATGTACCAAGTGCTAGAGGGCATACACACAACTGAGGAGGAAGTGAAGCAGTTACTCAGTGACCTCGATACCTTAAAGGCGATGGGTCCGGACAATATCTCCCCGTGGGTTCTTCGGGAAGGAGCTGAGGTACTGAGTGTGCCACTTACCATAATATTCAACACATCCCTTGAAACTGGGCAGCTACCTGAGGTATGGAAGAAGGCCAACGTAGTCCCCATTTTTAAAAAAGTAGACAGAAAAGAGGCACTAAACTATAGACCGGTGTCACTTACATGTATAGTGTGCAAAGTCCTGGAGAAAATCATCAGGAAAAGAATGGTGGAACACCTTGAGCTGAACAGGATAATAAACACCAGACAGCACGGATTCCGGGAAGGCAAATCCTGTGTAACAAACCTCCTAGAGTTCTATGATAAAGTAACAGAGGTAAGGCAGGAGAGAGAAGGGTGGGTTGATTGCATTTTCCTGGACTGCAGGAAGGCCTTCGACACAGTTCCTCACATGAGATTAGTAAAGAAGTTGGAAGAACAAGCAGGTATAACAGGAAGGGCACTGGAATGGATCAGGGAATACCTCAAAGGGAGGCAACAACGGGTCATGGTGCGTGGTGAGGTATCACAGTGGGCGCCTGTGAAGTGCGGTGTACCGCAGGGGTCAGTCCTAGGACCAGTGTTATTTCTGGTATATGTAAATGACATGACGGACGGGATAGACTCAGAAGTGTCTCTATTCGCGGATGATGTGAAAATAATGAGGAGAATCACATCGGAAGAGGACCAGGCAGGGCTGCAAACAGACCTGGACAAGCTCGACATCTGGTCTAGCAATTGGCTTCTCGAATTCAATCCCTCCAAATGCAAAGTCATGAGAATCGGAGAAGGGCAAAGAAGACCGCTGACAGAGTACAAGCTAGGCGGACAAAGGCTACAAACCTCGGCAAAGGAGAAAGACCTTGGAGTGAGTATAACGCTAAGCACGTCTCCGGAGGCACACATCAACCAGATAACTGCGGCAGCATATGGTCGACTGGCAAACCTAAGATTAGCGTTCCGTTACCTTAACAAGGAATCGTTCAAGACACTGTATACCGTGTACATCAGGCCCATACTAGAATATGCAGCACCAGTCTGGAACCCACACCTGGTCAAGCACGTAAAGAAACTAGAGAAAGTGCCAAGGTTTGCGACAAGGTTAGTTCCACAACTCAGGGGTCTGTCTTATGAAGAAAGATTGAGGGAAATAGGACTAACAACACTGGAGGAAAGAAGGGTCAGAGGAGACATAATAACGACATACAAAATACTGCGGGGAATTGACAAGGTAGACAGTGACAGGATGTTTCAGAGAGGGAACACAGAAACAAGGGGACACAACTGGAAGCTGAAGACTCAGATGAGTCAAAGGGATGTCAGGAAGCATTTCTTCAGCCACAGAGTAGTCAGGAAGTGGAATAGTCTAGAGAAAGATATAGTGGAGGCAGGAACCATACATAGTTTTAAGACAAGGTATGATAAAGCTCATGGAGCAGGGAGAGCAGAGACCCAGTAGCAGACAGCGAAGAGGCGGGGCCAGGAGCTGAGTCTCGACCACTGCAACCACAATTAGGTGAGTACAATTAGGTGAGTACAGATGGCTCATTTCAAAATCCCTCTTTTCAACACAATCCGGCCACAGTGGTCTCCAAGCAGAGTTCAAAGTCCTGGAAGCCACTCCCTCCCAAGCCTTACCTATAAGGCTTATGCAGTGGACGATATTGAAGTGATCTTTCCAGAACTCTCTTAGGGTCAATTCAGAGACTGACACACACACAACCCGCACATATAAAAGAGAGGAGCTTACGACGACGTTTCGGCCCGACTTGGACCATTTACAAAGTCACACTAACACACAGAGATGGTGGAAGGGGTATTTATAGGCAGGCAGACAGGGGAGGGTACAAGAGAGTGGGGTAATAATGGAGTAAGTAGTGGAAGTGGTAGTAGTAGTAATAGTAGTAGTGGAGACAGTCATATTCTAGGAAAGGAGCACTGCAATGAGGCTAGCAGCCCGCAAGGGTGGGACGAGAACACAGAGGGAGGAAAGGCGAATAAAATAAAGGACAAATACAAGGCAAAAGAAAAGAAAGAAAGGAAAACCCATAGGAGAAAAAAGGAGAAGGGGGAAGAGATGAAAGGGAAAGGAATCAGGTTAAGTCACGGTTGTTCTGAAGTTTAGAGCATTTAACAATGTAATGAGAGAGGAAAGCATCAACAGAGACAAAGCCAGGGCTAAGATTCATACAGGGAAAGTTGTGTATAAGGGAGGATTCAACCAGGCGGCGACTATGAAAGTTGGACGTAGGGTAGACAGTTTTAGCAGAAGACCAATCAATAGGATGACTGTGATCTCTGATATGACAGAAAAGAGCATTATTAGTGTCGGCAAGCCTAACACTATTTTTGTGCTCCTTGAGTCTATCAGAAAGAGATCGGCCAGTTTCTCCGAAGTACTGAAGAGGACAGAAGGAGCAAGAAATAGAGTAGACACCAGGAGAATCTGTGGAGGGAGGGGAGGTATGAACTAGATTAGTGCGAAGAGTGTTAGTCTGACGAAAGGTAAGTTTGATGTCTAAGGAACGGAGAGAGTTGCTGAGATTAGAGAGACCAGAGATGTAGGGAAGGCAGAGGACTGGAGAGTTTTCAGGAGTAGAGGGTTTAGGAGAGAAGAAAGTCCGTTTAGCACGAGAGAAAGCAGAGTCTATGAAATGGGAAGGGTAGCCCAGGCGGAAAATGAATTATGAAGAGTGGAAATTTCTGCTTCAAGAAACTGAGGATCACAGATGCGGAGAGCACGGAGAAAGAGGAGATAAGAACACTCTTCTTGACAGAGGAGGCATGATAAGAGAAGTAATGAATGTACATGCCACTGTGCATAGGCTTGCGGTACACGGAGAAGGCAAAACCTGTAACTGAGCGGTGGACATGAACATCAAGGAAAGGAAGCAAAGAATTAGATTCCCAATCAGCTTTAAACTTAATGGAAGGGCAAGATTATTAAGAGCATCAAGAAAAGGTTGGAAGAGACTTAAGTCATAGGCCAAAGAGCAAAGATGTCATCTACATAGCGGAGCCAGAGTGAAGGACGTACATCAATAGTGGGAAGAAGGACAGTCTCGAAGTATTCCATGTAAAGATTAGCAAGAACAGGAGATAGAGGAGAGCCCATAGCGACACCAAAGGTTTGAGAATAATATTTACCTTGAAAGGAAAAGGAGTTAGAGTCCACGCAAAGTCGGATAAGATCAAGAAAGACATCAGTAGGTATAGGAGATGAAGTAACCCTTCATTGGCCTTCTCTCGAGAAAATTAAGGACATCATCCAGAGGGACATTAGTGAAGAGGGACTCGACATCCAGACTAAGCATCTTACAGGTCGGGAGAGAGCGAACCCGTTCGATGAAGTCTTGAGAGTGACGAAGGTGGGCAGGAGAAAAAGTACCAAGAAAGGGAGTGAGGGTTTTGGCTAGCCAGGAGCAAGAGAATAAGAGACAGAACCTCTAGAAGATATGATGGGACGCAGAGGAATATCAGGTTGTGAGTTTTGGGAAGGCCATAGAAATAGGGCAGATGACACGAAAACGTTGAACAAGGTTAAAGTCAGAAGGCAGAGGTCGGAGAGAGTCTTAAGTTTCTTGTTGAAAGTTCTCTTGATGCGATCAAGAGGGTTGGAAAGAGAGGAGTGTAGGTACGTGAGTCAGAGAGCAAGACATCGGCTTTACGGAGGTAATCCTCATGATCGAGGATAACAACCGAATTACCTTATCAGAAGAGAGTATGACAATGTTAGCGTTGGATTTAAGGCAGAAAGGGCAAGTTGATAGCGGCAAGGAAGGTGATGGTTTTTAGAAAACAGGCTATCAAGAGCAGGAAGGAGAGCGCCACGAAAAGTGGATAAATCAGGAAGATTATTATTACGAGAGCGAGACTGACGAAAAGAGTCAAAAGAGCTAATCATGTCAATACCAGCGCGAGGGCAGGTGAAGTGGCAAAGGAAAGACCAAAACCAAGCAGTTCAAGCTCATGCTGGGAGAGTGTGACAGAAGACAGATTAGTAACACAGTCAGTAAGGGAGAATTTAGACCAAGGGCTATCTGAGATGAGACGTAGAAGTTTGTTCTGTAGTTTAGAAGAATGCATTTGTGAATTCAGGCGAGCAGTGTCAAAAGCGACGGTAGTGAGAAGGTTACAGAGATCTTGTGGAAGAGAAGCAAAGAGAGCATGTTGAGGCTGACGGAGAGTAAAGAAGGCATCTTCAACCTGAGACTTAGTAGAAATAATGAGTTGTTGGAGTAGGAGACGGGCATGATCAGGAAAGGGAGTGCCCAGTGGGTTGGGTTTCAGGAAATGAGAGAAGGAAGGAAGGTGGTAGAACCTGCTCAGCAAGACAGTCACGTAGAAAGTGAAGCTGATTCTTACGACGCCTGGTGGCAATCAGAGCAGCCTCATAAGAACGAAAGACGGGTTTAAAAGAAGGAAGAACATTAAAACAGTTAGAAAGAATAAGACGCTTACCTGCGGGGTCCATAAATAACAAAAAAAGGCACAATACCGTGACTGGAACAATACACACACAACCCGCACATATAAAAGAGAGGAGCTTGCGACGACGTTTCGGCCCGACTTGGACCATTTACAAAGTCACACTAACACACAGAGACAGAGGAAGGGTATTTATATGCAGGCAGGTTTTCCTTTCTTTCTTTTCTTTTGCCTTGTATTTTCCTTCATTTTATTCGCCTTTCTTTCCTCTCGTCCCACCCTTGAGGGCCGCTAGCTAGCCTCATTGCAGTGCTCCTTCCCATATGACTGTCTCCTCTACTACTATTACTACTACTACTACTTCCACTACTCCATCATTACCCCACTCTCTTGTACCCTCCCCTGTCTGCCTGCCTATAAATACCCTTCCTCTGTCTCTGTGTGTTAGTGTGACTTTGTAAATGGTCCAAGTCGGGCCGAAACGTCGTCGTAAGCTCCTCTCTTTTATATGTGCGGGTTGTGTGTGTATTGTTCCAGTCACGGTATTGTGCCTTTTTTGTTATAAATGGGGCATGTCACAAGCGGTCTTCCACAGGGGTCAGTGTTGGGCCCCTTGTTGTTCACAATCTACATAAACGACATAGATGAGGGAATAAATAGCGACATAAGCAAATTTCCTGATGACACCAAAATAGGCCGTCAAATTCATTCTAATGAGGACATTAGAGCACTCCAGGATGATTTGAATAGACTGATGCAGTGGTCGGAGAAGTGGCAGATGCAGTTTAATATAGACAAATGCAAAGTTCTAAATGTTGGACACGAAAATAACCATGCCACATATAAACTAAATAATGTAGATCTTACTGTTACTGATTGCAAAAATGAATTAAGAGTTCTGGTTAGCAGTAATCTGAAACCAAGACAACAGTGCATAAGTGTTCACAATATAGCAAAAAAAACAGAATCCTTGGCTTTATATCAAGAAGTATAAATAATAGAAGTCCTCAGGTTGTTCTTCAACTCTACATATCTTTGGTTAGGCCTCATTTAGATTATGCTGCACAGTTCTGGTCACCGTATTACAGAATGGATATAAATGCACTGGAAAAACGTACAGACGAGGATGACAAAGTTGATCCCATGTATCAGAAATCTTCCCTATGAGGATAGACTGAGGGCCCTGAATCTGCACTCTCTAGAAAGGCGTAGAATTAAAGGGGATATGATTGAGGTGTATTAATGAAAAACACAATTAATAAAGTTGATGTAAATAGGGTGAAAAAAATATCTAACCTAGACAGGACTCGCAGCAATGGTTTTAAGTTGTAAAAATTCGGATTCAGGAAGGATATAGGTAAGCTCTGGTTTAGTAATTGAGTTGAGGATGAGTGGAACAAACTCCCGAGTACCGTCATAGAAGCTCAGACGTTTTGTAGTTTTAAAAATAGGTTAGATAAATACATGAGTGGGAGTGGGTAGGTGTGAGTTGAACGTGACTAGCTTGTGCTACTAGGTCAGATGCCGTGCTCCTTCCTTAAGTGAATGTGACCTGACCTGACTAGGTTAAGGCATTGGCTTAAGCCGGTGGGAGAATTGGACGTGCCTCGCATTGGCCAGTAGGCCTGCTGCAGTGTTCCTTTTTTCTTATGTTCTTAAGTTCCTCTTTACATTCTTTTAAAACCCTTGCAAACAATTCTTCAGAGCCTGGGGATTTGTTTGGTTTTAATATCTCTGTCTGAGGACCATGTCACTAGTTATCCTAACAGTGTATAGTTTATTATCGTCCTGTTCTACGTAATTTATTATTTGTGGAATTTCGCTAGTATCTTCCTGAGTAAAAACCGAGAGGAAGTAAGTGTTGACAATTTCACACATTTCCTTATCACTGTCAGTGATCTAACCTGAGTTACTCTTAAGTGGGCCTATATTGTGTCTAATCTTACTTCTGTATACCTGAAAGAACCCTTTTGGGTTAGTCTTCGAATCCTTTACGACTTTAGCCTCATAATCCCTTTTTGTTTTTCTTATTCCTTTTTTTATTTCTCTCTTTAATTGAATATATTGGTTTCTTAACTGCCCATCCTTTCTTTTGATAGGCCTATATGTGCCTCTCTTTTGACCAATGAGATGTTTTAATCTATTGTTCATCCATTTGGGATAATTTTTGTTATATCTAATTTCCCTACTCGGAGCAAAGGTTGTCTGGGCAGCTAGAACTATTCTCTCAAAAATGTCATCATTTTCCCCAAGCTCATCATTAACCTCAAGATTATTAATCAGTTATTCTTTGCTGGCAAGAACCAAGTCAAGCAGGCTGTTTCCTTTTGTTGGTTCTGTCACAAACTGTTTTAAAAAGCAATCCTGAACTGTATCAAAAAAGTCACTAGACTCAAGATTTCCTCTCACATTGTTCCAATCAATTTGTCTAAAGTTAAAATCTCCCATTAATACAACATTTTCATATCTAGACGCCTTATGAATTTCGTCCCATAGCAGCTACTGCACTTCCTATCAAGGTTTGGGGGCCTGTAAATCACATCCAAAATTATTTTTTCACAACCCTCGAGAAACTGTAGCCAAACAGATTCTGTGTCCGATGTTTCTAATCTTATATCTTATCTAACACAACAATTTAAATTATCTCTGATATACATCGCCACTCCACCACCCTTCCTGTTGACCCAATCAGTGTGGAATAGTTTATTACCCTGTATGTTGCACTCAGAAGGCATTTCTCTATCTTTCAAGTTGAACCAAGTCTCCGTTATAGCAATAATATCTATATTACTTGTTCTTGCAAGTAATCTTAGCTCATCTATCTTATTTCTTAGACTCCTACTATTTGTATAGTAAACCTTAAGGGAGCTAGTCACTCGTTGCACTCTACTATCTCTCTTTGTTTGTTGATCAATTGCTTTGCCTTTACTAGCACCTTTATTTTAAATATTGGCTTTTAAACATATCCCTGCGGTATCCTGGTAATGTCTGCTGTTTTCAGCCCTATTACTGTAGCCTGATTGTTTCCCACAAACACCCATACCTCTATAATCTATCAGTTTAAAGTCCTTGACAAGTCTCCAATGACCCCCTCAATCGAATCGGCTAATGCAACCACTCCAGTCCCAGAGAGATGAACCCCATCCCTTGCATACATATCACGTTTGCCAAAGAATTCGTCCCATCTTTCAATGAATGGGATTGCAAGTTCCTTGCAGTAGCTGTCTAGCCAGCAATTTATACCAATTGCCCTAGACATCCATTCATTGCCCACTCCCTTTCTAGGCAAAATACTACATATGATTGGTATCCCTCCCTTAGACCTAACTACTTCTATGGCTCACCTGTACTTATCCAGCAGCTCCTGTCTCCTGCTCTTCCCAATGTCATTTCTACCAGCACTAAGACAGATAATGGGCTTGTTCCCATTACCTGACATAATATTATCCAACCTGCTGACTATGTCACCAACACCAGCTCCTGGGAGGCACACCCTCTGTCTGACCTTCCTATCTCTGTTACAAAAAGCACGGTCCATATATCTTACCTGAGAGTCTCCCACAATCAGAATATTCTTACCTTGATTAGCAGGGAAGTCAGTGGTACCTTTAACCTCTCTAACCACTGAAGTACACTCGTCCTGGAGAACAGAGAATCGATTTCCTACCTTCACATCTTCTCTATTAACCTTCTTTATCTTCCTGAATTGTGAACCACTTGCCACTTAAAGAAGCTGCCACTCTAACCATTTCCTCCTTAACAGCACCAACCATCTCACACTCACTCCCACACCCATCTAGGCGAAGCTTCAGCCTCCTATTTTCCTCCTGAAGCAGTAAAACCTCCTTCAACACTTTAACCTGAGATTCTAAAACACTGCAGCGAGCCATGTGCTCGGTAACACCCCACGCTAATTCCCAGACAGCTTAGGACAGGATTACCCCACGTGAACACTTATCTCTACGAAGATCGATTTCTTGATTCTCTGACCTCAACTTTGAGGTTTTCTTTGATATGGTGACTCAGGAAACCAGTATTACTTCAGTATTTGTTCTCAGAGAGATGACATTCCTTAATCACAGTAATTTATGTTGGAGGTATTCCAGTTTTCAGTTTTTTTTTTTTAAATATAGGCAAAATCTGTAGCATCTTCCTTGTGTTTGTTAATTTATCTTTCTGTAGTGAATTCTTAAAAATTTCGAAAGTAGATAAAATTAATCAACCGTATTCTTTTAAGACCCAAAATACTATCCTGTTTTTTAATACAGCTTTTTTACCATCATCTAGGAGGTAGGTTATTGAAAGCGGTGAAAGGTTTTTATGAGGATAGTGAGACTCAGGTTAGAGTATGTAGGAGGGAGGAGACAATTTCCCAGTAAAAGTAGGCCTTAGACAAGGATGTGTGATGTCACCGTGGTTGTTCAATATATTTATAGATGGGGTTGTAAGAGAAGTGAATGCTAGGGTGTTGGCAAGAGGTGTGGGGTTAAAAGATAAAGAATCTAACACAAAGTAACAGTTGTCACAGTTGCTTTTTGCTGATGACACTGTGCTTTTGGGAGATTCTGAAGAGAAGTTGCAGAGGTTGGTGGATGAGTTTGGTAGGGTATGTAAAAGAAGGAAATTTAAAGTGAATATTGGAAAGAGTAAGGTGATGAGGATAACAAAAAAAATAGATAACGGAAGATTGGATATCAGATTGGAGGGAGAGAGTACGGAGGAGGTGAATGTGTTCAGATATTTGGGAGTGGATGTGTCAGCAGATGGGTATATGAAGGATGAGGTGAATCATAGAATTAACGAGGGGAAAAAGGTGAGTGGTACACTGAGGAGCTTGTGGAGACAGAACTTTATCCATGAAAGCAAAGAGGGAAATGTATCAGAGTATAGTTATGCCAACACTCTTGTATGGGTGTGAGACATGGGTTGTGAATGTTGCAACAAGGAGAAGGCTGGAGGCAGTGGAGATGTCGTGTCTGAGGGCAAGGTGTGGTGTGAATATAATGCAGAGAATCCGTAGTTTGGAAATTAGGAGGAGGAGTGTGATTACCAATACTATTATCCAGAGAGCTGAGGATGGGTTGTTGAGGTGGTTTGGACATGTAGAGAGGATGGATCAAAGTAGAATGACTTCGAAGTGTATGAATCTGTAGTGGAGGAAGACAGGGTAGGGGTCGGCCTAGAAAAGGTTAGAGGAGGGGTAAAGGAGGTTTTCTGTGCGAGGGTCTTGGACTTCCAGCAAGCGTGCATGAGCGTGTTAGACAGGAGCAAATGGAGACAAATGGTTTTTAGAACTTGACGTGCTGTTGGAGTGTGATCAAAGTAACATTTATGAAGAGATTCAGGGAAACTGGCAGGCCGGACTTGAGTCCTGGAGATGGGAAGTACAGTGTCTGCACTCTGAAGGTGGGGTGTTAATGTTGAAGTTATATAACTGTAGTGTAAAGCACCCCTCTGGCAAGACAGTGATGGAGTGAAGTTTTTCTTTGTTAGGCCACCCTGCCTTGGTGGGAAATGGCCGATGTGTTAATAAATTTATTTTTTTATTTAATCTTATAATCCTATTTGGAATAAAATGTTTAATTTCATTTCCATATACAATACAGAACTTATTGTACAGATAATAGGTTGTGTGGGGCCTATGACCGTATGGCTGTGCAGTGTGGACGACCATATGGCTGTGCAGTGTGGACGACCATATGGCTGTGCAGTGTAGACGACCATATGGCTGTGCAGTGTAGACGACCATATGGCTGTGCAGTGTAGACGACCATATGGCTGTGCAGTGTGGACGGGCCCAAAGGATGTTGGACGTTGATACAAACCTGGGCCTTTCTAGGGCTTGTTCCGCCCAGGCCAGTAACATTGCAACAAGAACTTAAGATCAAGTTACAAAAGAAATGAAAAGGGATCAATAGGAACGAAATAACAATACCTCTTTCTGGTTTTTATTAACTTCCTTAATAATCCGTAGAAGGCTTTGTATAAAGTATTTAAAATGGAGTCACCATGAAACAGTATTTACAAACAAGTTTAACCTAAGTTCACTTATTAATGAAGTGTGCAATATTCAATCTTCTTTCTCATTCCTCACACTAAATGGCTCTAAAATCTCAAGACTTTCTATTCACCTAACATAACACTTTACTTGACTCATTCCCACTGAGTCGGAAAGCATAACGCTTATTTATTAATCCATTATCACCGTAATGTATCTAGAACGTAGACTATTCACAACTCTTAATAAGTAACCACTTTCAGAGCAATAAATGGAATAGAAATGTTTTCACACTTAAAGAAGTTTCCCAATGAATCAGTTCCCAAGGACATTCACGCAGTCCTCTGTAAGACTATGTCGCTTAAACTTGCTTCTACAAAATCTAGAGACAAACTCTAGCGTCTGCAATAAAGCAACACACGCTCTCTTACTACAAGCACCACTAGAGACATATTCCAGAGTCTCCGCAACTGCAACAATACACGCAGACTCGCTATGAGCGGCGTTAGAGACAAACTCCCGTGTCTCCATAACTACAACGCACACTCTCACTCTGAGCCGCTACAGAGACGAACATCAGCGTCTCACTTACTACAGCGCACTCACTTGCTTTGAGCCGCGACTGAGACAAACACCACTCAAGGTGCTGGAGGCTCACACAGGAACCTCACAAAGGTCAGAAGAATAAATCCTGGAACCAAGGTACTTCTCAGGAAAAGTGAGAGACGAACGTCCTCCATTAAAGTCTCACTGAGGACTGAATGCTCACTGACGGATCACTGACTGTTGAATCGACGATGACTGTATGACGTCTGACTGATCACAGACAGATCACTGCTTGCTGACTCGTTGACTACTGAATACTCTCTCTGAGGTGTAGCCAGTGGCCCCCCTCATTGGGTACGATGACGTGGTAAGGCGGGAATTCCTGACCTGTTAACGAGCGGATGGATAGTTAACTATACGTCACATAAAACCCTACCTAGACGTACAGGAGACATACAATTTGCCAATATAACGCTTATTTTCATAATAATGGTAAAGAGGCATATTCTACTGGCATATGTTCCAGTATATAATGACGGGTAAGGGTGAGTCTCGTAACAGACGTCGACGGGAGTCTTCAGTGCACCGTGAGGAGGAGCATGGGACAGACAACCCTGTGTCGAGTGTGGGTTGGAGAGCTGAGGTGGACAGGTCGGAATCGTTAGAGGATGGCTGTGCGACCTTACCAGGGTTTGCAGGACCATCAGGACAGGACCCTGGAGACGTGGGAGGAGTGTCGCCGGCTGATGAGAGGGTGGCGGAGGACGCGTTTGCTATGGTGTTGCAGGACCTGTTGGGTGCCCCAGGTCAGGTGTGTATGGAAGGAACTGCAGCTGACTTGGAGTCAGCGGGGGACAGGGACGCTGAGGTGGTTGGACTCCCTGTGGCTAGTGCCTCGGCCGAAGGGCGGCTGCGTCAAGTGGAGGTGGAGGTGCACATCGATGGCCTCCAGGAGGTGGTTATGGAGGAGGAAAGTGTGTCACGGAAGAGAGTGGCCCAATCTGATATGGACGATGTGATAACACTGGTGCAACGTCCGGGCAAAAAGATGTGGGCAGACGTAGCGAGGGGTGATGTTGGTGGTCCCAAGGGACAGAGACCCACAAAAGGTGGTTCCCGAGACTCTGGGGTGACCGTGGTGGTGCTCGGGGGAAAGGAGCTTTACTGTGAATATTAATGGTTTGTGTGATAAGATGAAGCATGAATGGTTTCGTGAGTATTTGGTGAGGTATAGTATAGACGTGGTTTTTGTGCAGGAACATAACCACAAGCATGGATGTCAGTTACTGATTGAAGGATACACTGTTTATGCTGCACACTCCTTGAGATTGAAAGGGGGTGTGGCTATATTAATAAGGGAGACTAGTCCATTTGTTGTTCATTGCAGTGAGGAGGGGGAGGGGCGGGTCATACGGGTAGATGGATCATGGGGGAGAGATAGAGTGTCCTTTATGTGTATTTATGGACCAGCGGAGGTGGATGGCAGGGTAAAGAATGATTTTGTGAGGGATGTGTTAGTTTATCACCTACGATCTCGCTATCTCTGATTGCAGTGGTGGGTGGTGATTGGAACTGTGTGACACATCGCAGGGATGTGGAACCGAGGAGGGCAGGGTACTGTTCAGTTTTGCTGGGGGATCTGTTAAATGGTGTGGGGTTGGTGGATGTGGGGGGGTGCTGCATGGGAAGTGGAACACATGTTCGTGAGGAGGGGATATGCTGCTTGGCTGGACCGGTTATATGTGACTAGGAGAGCGGAAGTGAGAAGGGTGTGTGTGTTGGATGTGGTTTTTTCGGACCACAGGGGGGTTTTGGTGGACTTGGGGTGGGAGGGACTGCCTCGCAGGTACGGGAGTTATTGGAAATTAAATGTCCGGTTGCTTCAAGAGGAGGTGGGGAGGGATACGTTTGAGGGTTTGTGGGACAGGTTGTGGTCCGAGGTGCGCGTGGATGGGGATTTGTTGATTTGGTGGGACAATGTGGCTAAGGGCAAGATAAGGGACTTCTATGTTAGACGTTGGAGGGAGGATAATCAGTTTGCGTATGGACTTATTAGGTATCTGGAGGGACAGTTAAGGGATTGTTATGGGAGAGGGAGCGGGAGTGCAGGTTACCCTGTTGTGGAAATAGAGGGGTTGAAAGATAATATTAGGGTTTTTCAAAATGAAAGGTTTGATGCTGCAAGGGTGGTGGGTGGGTTAGAGGAGGTGGTATGGGGTGACAAGCCGTTGGTATGTGTCTTGCGAGGGCAGGCATGTCGGCGCAGAGCGACGGAAATCGTAAGGTTGTGTGTGCATGAGACAATAGGGGGTATAGGGTGGGGCAAGAGTTGGTAACGACAGAGGGTATGGGACGGTATGTGGATGGGTGGTATGGGTCGTATATGAGGAGTGGAGGGGTGCAGGAGGAGGCTTTAAGGGATATAGAAGGTTGGGTGCAATGTGGACTTGAGAGGGGGGATAGGGAGGGGTTGAGTGGTGATATCGTGGAGGAGGAAGTATGGACTGCCTTGATGGGCATGAGTAGGGGTAAGGCACCAGGGATAAACGGATTACCGAGTGACTTTTATATACAGCATTGGGGGGTTTTAAAGGTTTTTTTAGTGAGGTTGTTAAATGTCATGAAGACGGGGGGTGTCTTGGGGGTTTCACAGTCTACCGTTATTGTGGTTATGGTGCCAAAGGGCAATAGTCAGACGACGGTGAAGGACTATAAGACTATTTCACTTATGTGTGCGGACTATAAGTTATCTGTGAAAATATTAGGCAATCGATTGAAAAAGGTTATAGATAAGGTTATTGTTGGGAGTCAATATGGGGTGCCAGGAAGGTCAACGTATGTGGGGCATGGGGTCATTCGGAGGTTTATTAAGAGTAGGCAGAAATGGGGGGGGTGTTAGCGCTGGACTGGAGGGAGGCGTATGATAGTGTGGAACATGAAGCATTGTGGAGCATTATGAGGTGGCAGGGGTTTGGTATGGAGATGGTGAGTTGGGCACGTACTTTGTACTGGGGAGCAAGTATGTGTGTGCAGGTGAATGCGAGGGTGGGGCAGCATGTTAGGATGGGTAGAGGTTTACATCAGGGTTGCCCACTATCTCAATTGTTGTTCGCATGCCTGCAGGACCCATTTTATAGGGCTGTAGAGGCGTCTGTGCGGGTGCAGGGAAGGGAAGATCTGGGTGTTGGGAGTCCTGGCATAGTGGACTATGTGGACGACACGACGATTCTTGTGGAGAGGGGGGGGGATTAGAGCGTGTAGGCAGGGTTGAAGTTTTTGGGGAAGTGACGGGTATGACTGTAAATGAGGATAAGTCGAAATTCATGAGATTTGGGGACTGGGAGGGATGGTGGGCGAGAGGGCTAGTGGGAGGTGGTGTTTAGTGGACCGGGTGAAGATTTGTTGTGTGGTGTATATGAGGGATGCGAGGGTGGTTAATTCGGAGGGTGTAGTACAGAGGGTGTTGGGTAGATTAGATGGTTTGCGGCCATCATGCTGCACCAAAGGGTAATTGTGGTTAACATGTTGCTATATAGTAAAATATGGCATGTGGCGGCATTGTACCCGTTGGTGCAGGGGGACGTTCAGAAGTTGTTGCGTAGGGTTTTTTCATTTTATTTGGGGATTGGGTTGTGATTGGTTAAGAAGGGAGGGCTGGGGTTGATTCCCTTGGAATGCAGATTAAAGTGTTTATGTGAAGTGAGGGTGGTTGTGGAAGGGGGATAGGCCTTCTTCATGAGGATATAAGGAGGTGGTGGGGAGGATGGGATTTGAGGGAATGTGAGGACATGCTAAGGGTCCTACTTATTGTTAGGGATCCGACACATATGAGGGTCAGGACTATTGAGAAGGCGGTGCGGTCTCGGAGGTGGCAGGGGTGGAAGGGGTGTACCCTCTGTATGCTTGGAAGGATATTTGGGGGAGGTTAAGGAGATTGCAGGTTCGTACATGTGTGCGGGAGGTATTTTTCTGATTTCTTCATGGGATCTTACTGTCGGGGTGGTTTTACGTAATAGAGGCCTTAGGGAGGATGGGGTGTGTCAAGCTTGTGGGGAGGATGAAACTGCATTTCATAGTGTATATTTTTGTGAGCGTTTAGGTGTCGTGAGGGAATGGTTGGGGCGTGTGTTTTGCTTAGTGTGGGGGATGGATTGTCAGTGTTGAGGGCGCTCAGTTTGGATGTGGGAGGAGTGGGGGTGGAGGTTCAGAGAGCAGTGGCATATGTGATAGCAGATTTTGTTTTCATTTCATGGGCTATGAGGGATAAAGGGGTTAGTGAACCACGGATCGCACTGGCTGCAGGCTTTTATAGAACGAAGTGCCGAAATAGGGACATATATGGGGTGAGGTGGGTGAGGGATTTTCCTGTGGGTTACAGGGATTTCAACATGAGGGTCTTGTGGTCTTTGTGAGTGTCAGGGGTATCCGACGGGCTGGTCTCCCGGGAAGGGGTATTGTGAGACAATGACTGTGGTTGCTGGGGCTCGTGTGATTGTGCGTGAGGGATCGAGGTTGGTTAGCTTAGGGGAGGGGGGTATCACTGTTTTGTTGTATGTATTTGTATGCATGTAGTGTGAGGAAGGGCGTATATTTTGTCCTGTTTGGGGTTTTGATGTGTGGTTTTGTACTGATGTCACACTTGTTTCTTTTTGAGACATGGCCGTGTTGGTCTCGAGACCCGTTGGGGTTCTCATAATGTACATAGTGTGATAGGGGTGTGCACTCTGTGGTGTAGGTTTGTGTAGGGTGCATTGTATCTCCGCTCACAGGTGAGTCTTCAGCATCGGTGAACAGGTGTGACAACTGCATGATGTGTCTGCCGTTGAATTATGTGCATCGTGATGTTGCTGTATTTCTGACAGTAGACACTGATTTCACGTATTGTAATGTACGATGTAATTTATAAATGGTTTCTACGAGTTGTGTTGTGTGTTTTATAGTCGTTGCTCTTCTCGTTGTTGTAATGTATTGTGGGCATCACTGGAGGATGTGGGTATGTTGGGCATGTGGCATCAACAGATAGGATTTTTCGTAGGGAGTGTGTGAGGTGTGTTGGAATGACAGAGGTGTGTTGGCATGACGGTGGTGTGATGTGTAAGGGGCTTTGGTTTAGTAGTGTGTGGTTGTGTTGAGTTGTTACATTTATATTGTTTGTACGATGTATGTGTTGTAGTTGTAATGAAGCAAATCAGCCCCTTAAGCATTATTTATGTAAGGTGTGATAAATATTAGTTGTGAAAATTTCATGACTGTCCTCACTGTATTTCTTGTCTATATCCTTACCTATTTACTATTGTATATGTTATAATTGTGTTTTCAATCAAATAAAATAAAAAAAACTACATAACACAGCGTGTCATCACCACCAACTACATAACACAGTGTATCATCACCACCAACTACATAATACAGTGTCACTGGTGACCGTCACCACCAATTACATAATACAGTGTCACTGGTGACCGTCACCACCAACTACATAACACAGTGTCACTGGTGACCGTCACCACCAACTACATAACACAGTGTCACTGGTGACCGTCACCACCAACTACATAACACAGTGTCACTGGTGACTGTCACCACCAACTACATAACACAGTGTCACTGGTGACCGTCATCACCAACTACATAACACTGTGTCACTGGTGACCGTCACCACCAACTACATAACACAGTGTCACTGGTGACCGTCACCACCAACTACATAATACAGAGTCTTAGCAGAAGACGACTTATTTGGGATGAATATGCGCTTCCCTGACGACTCACAGTGAGTCCTCACAAAATTAAACAGCAAGTCCAAGCAACTCTGCTTATTCTAATAGATTCACTGAAACGAGAGGAGAAATAAGAAAGACCTGGAAGACACTCTTTCAGATCCTGGGCGCCACAAACCAAACACAGTTAGTAATATTGTACTAACTAAACCAAACACAGTTAGTAATATTGTACTAACTAAACCAAACACAGTTAGTAATATTGTACTAACTAAACCAAACACAGTTAGTAATATTGTACTAACTAAACCAAACACAGAAATATTGTACTAACTAAACCAAACACAGTAATATTGTACTAACTAAACCAAACACAGTTAGTAATATTGTACTAACTATACCAAACAAACTGAAACTTCAGTTTATTGATACAGGTAACAAGTTAAATGAAATCTTCTCATCCATAGGATTAAATCTCGCCAGTAAAATTCTAATTACCAATGTCCGAGCTAATGATTATCTAGATGGAAACTTCCCAGCATCCCTCCATCTTGCACCTACATCCCTCCATCTTGCACCTACATCCCTCCATCTTGCACCTACATCCCTCCATCTTGCACCTACATCCCTCCATCTTGCACCTACATCCCTCCATCTTGCACCTACATCCCTCCATCTTGCACCTACATCCCTCCATCTTGCACCTACTTCCCTCCATCTTGCACCTACAGAGTCCACTGAGGTTACCATAATCATTAACTCTCTAAAAAAACAAATCAGTAAATGTAACCCAAGTACCACCACTACTGTACAAATGAACGGCTTAAATCCTTTCACCAACCATTGCATTACTCTTCAACAAATCACTAGAAACCAACACTTTCCCGGCATCACTCAAAATAGCAAGGATTGCACTAATACACAAAGGTGGTGACCCAACATATGTAAACAATTATAGGCCAGTATCGAAATTGTCTTTGCTTTACAAAATCTTCCAGAAGCTGATACACAAAAGGTTATACTCCTTCATAACATCACAAAGAATCCTCAACACCTGCTAGTTTGGCTTCAGGAGAAACAAAAGCACAAATGAAGTAATAATAAAAATGCTAGACCTACTTTACAATGCACTTGAAAAAATGGAATACCCTCTTGGACTCTATTAAAATTAAGAAAGATTTTGATACAGTAGATGACAGCATCATACTCGTCAAGCCTAAACATTATGGTGTAAGAGGCCATGCACTTGCATTTATCAACTCTTACCATACTAATAAAAAGCAATACGTCTCTGTCAAGGACACAACCTCCTCAACAAGAGCCCTGGTCATTGGTGTACCACAACCTCCTTAACAAGAGCCCTGGACACTGGTGTACCACAACCTCCTCAATAAGAGCCCTGGTCACTGGTGTACCACAACCTGAGGAACAAGAGCCCTGGACACTGGTGTACCACAACCTCCTCAACAAGAGCCCTGGACACTGGTGTACCACAACCTCCTCAATAAGAGCCCTGGTCACTGGTGTACCAAAACCTCCTCAACAAGAGCCCTGGTCACTGGTGTACCACAACCTCCTCAACAAGAAACCTGGTCACTGGTGAACCACAACCTCCTCAACAAGAGCCCTGGACACTGGTGTACCACAACTTCCTCAACAAGAGCCTTGGACACTGATGTACCACAACCTCCTCAACCAGAGCCCTGGTCACTGGTGTACCACAACCTCCTCAACAAGAACCCTTGACACTGGTGTACCACAACCTCCTCAATAAGAGCCCTGGTCACTGGTGTACCAAAACCTCCTCAACAAGAGCCCGGGTCAC